>JAVCKS010056401.1:0-11586 GCA_032273685.1 Pteraster tesselatus | reverse complement strand
TCCCTACCTCCTCTCCCCTCCCTACCTCCTCTCCCCTCCCTACCTCCTCTCCCCTCCCTACCTCCTCTCCCCTCCCTCTCCTTGTTATTAGGGATCTTTATTCAATACTAAACCATGTTGATGCTGAGCATTTTCCTTCCACTAATTGTTTGATATTTTTCTGTTTTCAGTATTTGAAGGATGTGAATTTTACTTTGCACAACGATGCATTTCCTGTGTAAGTCTTTTGTTCGTTTTTTGATTCTGTATCACGGTAGCTGGATAACAAAATAACAAAAACTGCTTGCCAGAAATCCACCTACCCCCGAGGCTGCCCTTGAGTGAGATTTAAGAATTTGTTAGCTTCTAAGATTTTGGCCCAATAATTTAATCCTGCTTTACTGCATTGGAAAAATATCCTCAAAAAACAGCAGTTGTGGAAAACAAAATTCCCCATCAAAGATTACCGAATAACATCGCAATAATACTGTCATTTCTTTGGCTGTATGTTCGGCCAAATAATCCCGCTGAGAAACGCTGTTGTTGCGACGTCACTTGTACCCAATGTCTCTGTTTCAATCGGCAGCCCGTACTGCAGCCCTTCGTCACTACACAACACTGACATTTTCATGGAATTCCAGTAAGTATTTAAGAGGAAGTTCCTGCGTTTAGCTTGCCCACATTTGGCAATCTGTCCTATTTCTCCGAAAGTGCAGATTCTAGATGAGTGAAATAGCAATGAAAAGGCCCCTTTAGTGGTAATCAACTGAGATGGGGGGGGCAGGCGGGGTGTCAATTGTAACCAAAAACGTTACGGGCAATGCGCATAATAATGGGTGACGGTTTTACCATTCTGTTTTACAGGTGATACTTAAATATTGTACTAGGATAAGTATGACTTGCCGGTGTAATCGTTGACCTCTCACCTTTGACCTTGTAGGTCGACCTTTAACTACACTGTGATGGAGAAGAGCTCTCTGCAGATAGCTAGCGGCTATTTCCGAGTGAACTGCAATCCCGAAAAAGAACATATCCTGCAAGCTGTGGACTACATGGATACCCGACGGAACGCCTTGTATTTGTGACCTTTCAACCGGTACAATTAGCTAGGGCCGGTGCTGCAGTTGCCTGCTTGACCCCTGACCTTCCCCCTCTGCAACAAGGCTTCACCAAAGAACCGATAGTGTTGTAGGTGTAAACTAGATCCTACGTTTTATTTTATTTTTTACTTTGTGTCACTTTCCCCAATTGCATGTGACCAGTTTATGACTACATGTAAACACAATGACACTGGGCAGGACCTATGCTAATAGGTCACTTGAACGCCAGTGGAAAAAACTAGAATTCTTTTTGATTGATTACTTTTTAATTTGTATTTTATAATTTAGGACAATTGTGTGTGATTTGCCAGTATTGCAGGAAGTTATTTACTATTCAGGGCATTTGAAGTAGTTAGTCCCGAGATTAATTTTTTCGTGGCAAAACACGGTTTCCAAAAAACCATGGGGTCTGCCCCTTCTAATAAGTTTTGGCCTACAGAAATGGCCTTCAATAAATATGGGCGTTGCAGCTTTTTTTTGTTATGGTACCAGTATATGTACGTAACCTGGCACAGCTAACATGAAACACATGTTTAACGACGAACTGGGCAAAGCAAGCCCAGATACCACTAGTAAAATTAGAAATATTATATTCAAACAGGACATAATCCTGGATTATAATATTTTGCGTGCGATCTGAAGAAAACCCTTCATGTTGAGAACATCAGATAACCACATTTCTACAACAATTTCAAGGTAAAGATCAGCTCTATCTGCAACTATTTACATTATTTTTTGTTCTCTTCGACCTCTTTATCCAACAATTATGAGCAATTGAAGTTGTGTAAGTTTGCAAAAACACACGTTATAAGAAAATCAGCTATATTTTCTTCTGAATATTCTAGATTAATCAACGTATGTTCCATTTTTTGTATACATTCAAAGCATTACTCAAATATTTTTTGGTGGTTGAATATATTTCATGTACCGGGTACAAATTTCAAAAATTTCAAAACAAAATGGTTTTCCTAGATCACAACACACGTAACTCATCTGAACAGAACTCATCGAATTTCCTTTATTTCATTACGGATATTTAAAACCCATTTTACAAGGTGACATTGATGAAGAAAACATTTGACAAAAATAAACCTTGCACTAATCCAACAGAAATAAATACACGTGATTCAAATTTGTGAACCCTTCACCAAAAATAAAACGTCTTTAATAAAGCTGGGAGAAACTTCATATTTGGCTTTCAATCTTTTAGAACAGAAGTTGTACACGACTACCATGTCATGTGAACACTCTTATATATATCTATCTATATACATAAAGGACAAACCGTGTAAATGTATGAATGCTCTGAACTCGTAACATATAGACCCCCAACACCATATATATTCTGATTCACCATGACCTCAGGGTGGTTCTGAATACACAAAAAAGGGACACGGATGTGTTTTATAACCCTGCTAGTATATTGAGCGGCAGATTTAAATAATTAATTTCCTTTTTTACAGGGATTTTAGAATAATTTGGTAACTGTTGACTAGACTTGTCATTTACCTGTAATTATTTATTAACATATTTCAGAGTGATTATAATTCTATAAATATCGCAGTAATGAGACAGAAAAAAATACAAGAGAGAATTTTGGTATAAAGGTACTTTGTTAGAAGTTTTAGATTTGCTACCTCATTAAATGCACCCTAGGTGTCCATGACACGGCGAAGCTTACTGCACTTTCCCCATTTCAGATAAGGTACTTTGTTGACGGTGTACGGCCACTCACTCAACCACTACCCGCCCGTCGGCTATCCTCAGAATATCCGCAACGCTTTCCGTTGTCAACTTTACAAGGCTGTTAATATCCGCTTTGGCCTGAGACAGATAAAATGAAGTTGATTTTACACTGGATGCCTAAACACAAATGTACTGGTGTTAGTACATACATAATACTCCCTCTTGGATTTTAACATCAAAGTGTTACCCACAAAAACAGGAAAGATAATTGAGATGACTGAAAGAGTTACCTCTGCCTTGTACTCTGCATCGTCCACATTCGATAGGTTAATCATTATGTTGTAATAGGCTCCCCAAACAGCAACTTCCAAGGCTTTGGCTCCGACCTTATACACAGAGAGGTGAGAGAAATCATCTATGGACAAACTAATGGTTTAACTTCCAGAACAATGTCACATTAATACACCACGAGACACTAAGAATAGGTCGCTGGAATCACAATTTTGAGTATAGCGATTCTGCCTAAAAACTCCACGTTTCTTGTTTATGCACGTTTCGCCCGAGCCATACACTTAGAGAAGAGGATTATAAACAAATCTTTTGAAGGGAAGTTGTTTTGAAATAGAAAAGCTCAAAAATTCTAACGGAATGATAAACTTCACAGTGGGATTACTAATTTCAAGTCTCCTAAAATATCAAATTGAATTTAGGCCCATGGATTTGTGAGCTGTGATGAATTTTCAAAAATCTTGCGTAGCATAATCAACAATTCACTGTTTGTTTGTTACCTGAAGATCTGATATGCACTGTACATTGCCGTGGTGGGTGAGTTCCTTCAGTGGTATCCATGTGTCACAGATACATCTCGCTAGCCGCATCGGTACCGAGATGGCTGTGCGAATGGCGACTTGGGTCTGTTCACTACGTCTGTAGGGGAGAGGGGAAATAGCCGGTAGAACCAGCACACAAACATTCCAATTGCACCAGAGTTACATAATTTCCCCCAAAATGTTACTTTTTAAAGAGGTACTGTTCAATCTCGGACTATATTCCCCTAATAAATCATTCCGACAAAAAAGCTATTAATTCGGGTTGACCTACCAAAACGATAAATACACCCACAATTACTTTTTGTACAGTACAGGTTTCGATTAGGAGACCTTTCCCCCCCCTCCCCCCCCCTGGGAGTAAACTAACTTACTTTTGCTTTTCTTCTTCGGTTGACTTTGGCATTTTGTTTGCTGCCTTTTGAAATAGAAAGAAAATATTGTAATAGATCACACGAAACGCCCAGTGTAGCGACACAACTGATGGGTCTCACCAGATCGCATCTACGAGTACACATTTTCCACCTAGATCCCTGTCTTCATAACATATTTCCTACCATGAATCCATCGAAGGCTTTGGCATCTTCGTCGATCAGCGGCACCAGTCTCTTCATGATCTGATCAAGTTCCACGATGAGCCGCCTCATGAGGGCGTCCAGGCGCTCAAACTTCTTATTGCCGTACGACATCCAGGCGACCATGTTGGTCAGGGCAGCCCCCTGTACAGCGCCAACAAATTCAACACCGTCAAACATCGCCAAGGTCATTCGAACAACTACATCAACCAACCGATTAATTGATTTCGTTGTTAACTGCAAGAAACTAATGCTTTCCTCCCCGACCCAAACCGAACCTACAGAACACAGACCCTGGTGGTAGGCCGTGACATTTGACCCCTACCATAGCTCCTATAGCGGCCGCCACTGAGCCCCCACCGGGGGCTGGGGTACGGGCTGCTACATTCTTAATAAACGACTTGAGGCTCATGTTGGCGAGAGGTCTTTCCACGGGATCATCACCTCCGATAAGGTACCTATTAAAAAAACCCAAAAAACTTCATGTTATAGTGGTAAAGGTTATTAATCGCGTTGATAAACAATAATAGGAAACTTATCCTATGTCTGATGATGTAGTCAATGGATAGGATAACTTGACGAAGGATAGCAGTGACAGTCGAAACGTTGCGTTCTCGTTCAGTGACTACACCGTGAGGATAAGTTTGTTATTGTTTTAACGTCGTGCTAATCCGACCACATAATGCCAGTCTCTTCTTTTCTTGAACTAACGTTGGTACTTACTCCACGATTCTCTCGTTAGGTTTGAACAGACTCAGTGAGCTCAGTCCCAGCTTGTTGACAACCTGCGGAGGAGTTTGAAATAAGGATTAGGTAGGACGGTCTTCAACATGGACTGGAAACAGAGGAGAATGCAGGAACCCCCAAAAAAGGGGGAATTGTAAATTAATTGTAAGAAGGAACCTGCAGGGAAATTAATCTAGCTCACCAATCTAATCTTCTGATCTTCCTCCAGAATGAGCAGGTTCTCCTTCTCTATGTAATACTCTGCAGTCTCCAGTATGACGTGAAGTGGTACCAGACCGACAATCTGGGAACCGCACACTGCCAGGTTTAGTTCCTGCATCGTCGTGGAGGGAGGCAAATGTAACAAGATCAAAAGCATAGTCTTTATTCCTCGGTTTCCGTGGTTATTCTCCCCTAAAACCGTAAATCCCTTTGTAATCTCCAGATGTACTGAGCCAAATGATGGGGTGGATAGCATGTAGAAATCAGCCTCATTCAAAGAATACTAAATGCTAGAAGACCATACTAAATATTTATTACAATTGTTTCAAGTGAATAATTTGAACACCCTGAATTTTCAATTCTTGACTAAAATCTTGCCTTAAAGGGGTACCTTCATCAGGCTAAATCAGGTGCACTCGTTCAGTTTGCATGACTAATTTCAGAGATTAAATAAAACCTACATCGGCTATAAATTAAGGAGTAACTATAGAATACCCCGCCACCTCGTCCCTTTCAAAAAATACCTCTTGTACCCAGCCTTCACATCACAGTGATGCCAATTGCAGTGATACCAGACTAGTCATGAAATAGCAAGTGGCGTGGGTATTCTACAGATTTACATTGGCGGGCTGTACTGTAGGTTTTACCTTAGCGTCATGGGAACATGCCTCAAACACCTGGTGGAGTTTAGTAACGTCCAGATCCAGAAGATTTAGGCTGACCTGGGCCAGATTGGCTTCCTCCAGCCACCACCCGATGCCCTGAACCTTTTGGAATCTACCGGGCTAGAAAAAAACATAACGTGAATCTCAGAGGAGAATGGAAAACTCATTACACCAAAGACAGAGCACAGTTTTTAACAATACCCTGTAATTTTGTACCTCTAAAGCTAACCTCCAAACGAATTAGTAACACCTTAACAATGCCCCGTAGTTTTGTACCTTCTAAAGCTAACCTCCAAACAATTTGGTAACACCTTAACAATGGCGAGGTATCTAACAATGGGGCCCCCTGAAGTACCTACCTGGGTTGGGCCGCGCCCCTGCTCCCTGACATTGAGCGCAATCCTGTGAGCTTGTTCCTTGGTCCCCAGAACATTAACATTGTACGCCAGCAGGAACTTGCGGGCGCCGGTCGCTGTGGCACCCCACGATGGAACGAACTCGGACGGACCAAAGTCAGGGCACCAGTCGGGGTCGGCAAGCTAGTGGAAAGTAAACGATGGATTAGACAGGCACCAGGCAAAACCAGATATGTGTGCTTTAATATCTGCCCACAGCAGCTGTTTGCAAGATGTAACCGGAACCCGGGCATACCTTGTGGGGTAGTTTCTCGTATTCTCCTTCTCTGACCGTGGACAGTAGTTTCCTCTTCTCTTCGGAGGCTCCAGCACCGTAGATGTAAACTGTAGGAAACAATCATTTATTGCGAGTAGAGTTTAGATGTTACAGGGGTTTTAACACTGACATACTTGACAGGACCTACTAATGAGTATACTCAACGGTTAACAAATTTGTCCCACATTCTCACGGTGAAATCAGTCGAAAACCTTCATACCTGGTACTGATAGTTCCTGCGCAAGACGCGCCCCGAATTCCTTAGCGATCTCGACACATTCCTCTATGGTAACGCCGTGTACCGGGACGAATGGACAGACGTCCAGAGCACCCATGCGAGGGTGCTCACCTAACATGAAAAAAAACCCCAGTTTTTCAGTCATCATTCCCGTGGTTCAGGAGGTAAAATACTGTTGCACCACCTGGCAGATGTTTGCAATCAGCTGGTGCTTTCAAGGCACTTACTGTTTGACTTAAATATTCAAGTTTACATTTTAAATAATTTCTGGTTACCACGGTTACTACTCGGTTACACGCGGATTCCTTTTAGTTTTACTCTCACCATGATGAGCTCTCATGTCTATCGCCTTGGCAGCAACCCGAGCCATGCTGAGAGCGCCCTCTACCACGGACGATGGCGAGCCGACAAAGGTGTAGACAGTGCGGTTAGTGGATGGGCTAAGGTCCACATCCAGCAAGTGACATCCTTCGGTGTGGATGACGGCCTGGGCTATGGCATCGATCACCTAATAGTAGCAGGCAAATGAATTCACAGTTCGTATTATAATCCTGTATTTGGCCCTGTATTTTAATAGAACTTAAACCTATATCAATCAAAATAACATCAATTTCAAATGCAACCAAGTTATTCTGGTTGATTAGCAAAATGCAGGCCTCACTGATTTAAACAGAGCTCAGTGTTGCTGTGACCGAGTGTCTAGTTTTATGTTTAGTTTAGTTTAAATTAAAGGCTAGAGCTAGAGTAGACATTTTGTGATTGCCGATGCCGGCCTACCTCTTTCGACCGTCCCTCCGAGAAATTTGGAACACATAAAACGTGCTGTGACATTGTCAATGATCATACGACATAGGAGGAATGATAATCCGTAGGCCCTAGCTGTTTACAATTGCATTTCTTGCAAGTTGCAATTAGATGCGAAGAGGCAAGGGGTGGTGACGCTTTTAATTGCGGCTAATTGCTATACCAGCGCTAGCGCATTTCGTGTGAAACTACAATGCTGCGAGTGCAGTGAAGTATATCGGGTCATGATATCAGGATCAAGCGTTAAGCTACGCGTACCGTATGGGTCAAAGTTTAACAGTGTTCACGTAACCTTGGTCTCAAGACTTTATTTGATGTAGCACCGCACTATACCAGTGCAGTATAAGTACGTGATATCGATCGGCGCCTGCAGCGCAGCGCGCAGCTGCACGAAAAGTACGCATTTAGTTATCACGTGACTTTGTTGGTAACGGTTTGTTGTTTAGTCTGTAGTTTGATTTCGTGACACTGTTTGAACAGGTACGAAGTAAAAGACTAGACATATGCAAAACTCAACCGTAGGCTTTCTCGAGTAAATAAAAACATTAACTCCGTTTTGTTATAAGGCTACCATGCACTTGTCAAGTACGTACTTTTCAATTCCGGACCGCGGACTGCACGATTGGGTCGGTCACGTCACGATCACATACACGTACACGGCGCCGCCAGGCCGGCGAACTATGGCCCAATAAATAAATGGTGCTAGTCTACTGCATGCTGGAGGCATCTGATGTCGCTGTTTTGGAAGCTGCAGCCAATATTTACTAATGTTAAATTCGCCAGGTAAAATTACTTCGTTGGTAGCTAGCTAGGCATATGGTCCTACCCTGAGACTAAGACTGAGTCTAGGCCGACCTACTTTCGTAAACGTCCCGACCTACTTTCGTAAACGTCCCGACCTGCTTGGCTTCATCCCCTAGGCTAGGCTAGCACCGCGAAAGGGTAAATAAACAAAAAGTGGTAGGGGCCTAGGCCTATTTGTCAAAAACAGATCAGATTAGATCAGGTTGAAAACTTCTTTTTCAACTCATTCCTAATTTTAGATTTGGTGGGGGGGGGGGGGGGTGAAACAAACGAAGGGAAACAGGCGGTTGGCACACAATTTTTCTGCCTAGTTAGTGCCTAGATAATATTATAATAATATGTTACTGACTTGGTCTACTGTGTAATGTTCTATTTAATATTCCCCCTGCAGGGCAAGAGTTCCAATTTTATGCCTGAATGACGGAGCATGAATTTCTCGACTGTCTCATTGGACTAATTTCACACCGATGGAGAATAGGTGACGCGCGGTGTACCGCCGCGGCATCACTTGGCATTCGATGCAGAAGAGCCTTAGATTAAGTGCCTTAGATTAAATCTCTCCCAGTCTTTTTAATTAATATTCTGTAAAAAAAGAGAGTTGTATAAACCATGGCGACAGCCAATCAAATCAAAGAGATCAAAGCTACGCTGCAGAGAGGGCTGGAGAACCTGGCAGCGTCCTCCGGTAACTTGAAGCAGTTGCCCCTGCGACAGCAGACCAATCGTCCGTTGCTAAGGAGCAAGCTAGCCGACGCCTCGCCGTTCTGGGACGAGATGGAGAACAACAACGATCGCAATGGATTCTACCACCGCACCAGCGACGAATACAACAGGATACGCAATGATTTCAATAATGTTCATATACGACCCCCGCAGGGCCGGGCCAAGACGAGTGACATCGTACCGGTCCGAGCAAAGAGTGAGATCGGAAAGAGGAGTTCGACATTGAGTGAGCCCGCCAGCTCGCTGAGGACTAGACCGCCGCTTCCGACGAACAGGACCTCACTACGACCTCTGAGCGGGAAGAAGCCGCTGAACGAGCCGCGGAGTAAAGCGTGCGCGTTGGCCGCGCAGCGAAGACAGTTAAGTGCGACGAGCGCGAGACCCAAGGTGCCGCCAACGGAGGGTGCGACGAAGCGGGTCAGCCCTAAAGGGGAACTGAGCGGCAACTCGTTGGCAGACAGAAGAGGAAATGATACTCTGCCAAGGTCGGTGGGGTCAGGGGTCAACAAGAAGACGTCACGGGTCTCGTCCTCGGAAGGTGGGGAGGAGTGGAGCGATGTTGAAGAAGATGATTTTGATCCAATGGAAAGGTGAGATAATTTGATCTGGATTGAGAAGCTGGTAAATGCCCGCAGACCGAATTGATTAACCCCAATGGCAAATACTCATACATGCCGTATTCGCTCACATTATGCAGATTAGCTGTTGCATAAATTTGCCCAAAATAGCTAGAAAAGGCGTAAAACAACTTAAATGTATACCAAATTTATGCGTTGTATCAAAAATTGTAAACGCCAATCCGAAAATAAAAAAAGGAAAATAGGGCCAGATAAAAAAATTAAGTTGTTGAGCGTCCCCGCCCGACCCTAGAAAACACGCCCGACATGATTGTTTTAAAACATTTTTTTTTAAACAAAATTTAAGCAGCACATGTGCATTGCGCCGTTTTTCGCTGGCTTTTGAGAGTTTTGCCATTGATATAGAAGGATGCCTAGTATGTTGAAGAAACACAACAATTTTGAGAAGAAAGTAGTCTTTATTTTATAGTTTTACATGTCAACAAAACTCAATGGGAAGTAGAAGAAAAAAAGAAAAACAAAAACCTCCCTCCCTACCCGAACTTTAAAAAAAAGGACGCTCAACAGCTTATTTTTTTTATCTGGCCTAATGGGCTTTTGTGGTTTTCATGATACAAAATTGTTTACAAAATATGGGAAACTAGCACGAAAAACCAACTCCACCCAATCTTTGGCATTAGACTACTCCTAATGCCTTTAGGAGTTTTAGCTTCTAAAAGCAAGGGCAAAGCTACCAAATGATATATTACAATGATTTAATTGGGTTGAAATTGGGTTGAAATGGGACAATACATCTTTAAAAGAAAGAAAATAGATTGATACGATATTAAAAGCTGCTCTCTAGTAGTAGATGGCTACTTGTAAGCTGTCAAAACAACACCCGTATAGGTACCTGCCTGTCGTGATTCTAATCCCTACCTAAAGCCCTTTCTAGGTTCTGTCAACACTCAATAACTACCCTTAACCGTGCTACACTATTATAGTTTTTTTGTTTGACACGTATGTGCGTCAATAAAGTGCACTGTTCATATTGTTCCTAACTCGATTAGCCGAAGACGCACTGAAACTTGTTCGACCGCACACTTTGTCGTGTCATCTGCCTTGCAGCTGGGATTTGCAGCCAATAATAACTGGGGTGTTATTTTATTGAAACTGTGTTTTTTAATTCTATAACCAGTCACGGTGTTTTTGTAATTTAATTTGCAGTGATTTTGTTTTCATTTAGAGTGACTGTCAAATTGCACGAAAAAAGTACCTAAAGGCATACATTACACCGCCCTTTAAAACACACTTTTCTGATTTTCTTAATGATATAGCAAGGCTTTATTTATTAACTTGATCGAATTATTGGATGTTTGAACAAATTTAGTGTAAAGACAATATTGCACCCACATATGACAACTGCTTACGGATCGGAGGAAGGTAGGGTTGTTTAGTCACATTGTTCATTAAATCTCTCTTACATGAAGCCTCATTGGTTTGGATGATTCTTGTAGCATTATGTAATTTGCTCAGATGTTTCCAAACTGTTGTAGGGCAGTGTATGGGGTGTCGAGGCTGATAAATACTGATACAAAATTCAAATAAAAAAAACCAATTTGAATTTTTCTTTTTAATGTTTTAACTCATGTGAATAAACACTGCCTATATTCTATATTCTATAGTGAGAGATTACCAGGCGATGGCGCATCTTTTGATGATTTTGATGAGGACGATGGGATGGACGGTATTGATGAAGATGATGCAGGAGAAGATGGTAGGATGCCGACCATGCTGTTGCCATAGTTACCGTATTTGTTTTACTTCGTGTTAGTGCCACACATACTTTTGAATGGATCAAGCAATCAACTCCCTACTTACCGGTAATAGTATGATCATAAAATAACATAATGTACCGAAAGAGTGTTACAGGGACCTCAGCTCCCCCCTCCTTCCCTACCACACCAAAAAGGAAATGTGAATTTCTTTCAGATTATTTACTGGTTTA
>JAVCKS010056179.1:7869-24549 GCA_032273685.1 Pteraster tesselatus | reverse complement strand
TACAAAAGCAACGGGAGCTCAGGAAATTTATTAGAGTAGAAACAAAAGAGGAATACCGGGAGAACAATGGGACGTCCTCGATTGCAGGCTGTTACACACGTGTGTGTGTGTGTGTGTGTGTGTGTGTTCATTCGGATCTGTCATGCAAGTATGCATACTACATGTACATTTGCGCATGTGCAGTGTAATGTGCACATGCTTGATTGTTCCCCACAAAAATAATCTAAAGCTTATCTAAAACTTTTCATTGTCGTTTCATTTACTACATTAATTTAAGTTGTACAGATCGGTATATTTCAAGTAGAACTAGCTGTAGGTTGAACTATTTGCAGGTTAAACCTAGGATTGTGGCATTACAAGGGGAGACCCTAGTGGGTTGAGCACTATGCGCCATGTGCCATGAACGTAAAGACCCCACTTGTTGAGGCTGCTGTCATCTATTGTCAGCCTATTTCTCTCTCTCGCCGTAAGATTGTTACCCATCTATTTCATCCATGTGAATTGTTTGTGGAAAATGACCCAAATTTCGCATGTCATCGAAAGACCCCCTCTTTTATGAAGTCTCTCATCGAAAGACCCCTTTATTTCAACGTGAATTATCACCTAAAAACCCCTACTAGTTTTGAGGTGGGCGATGGCACTAGTCTGTTACTTTGATAAGTGCCAACCCCTTGATCTTCCTGTAGAGCCTGGGGATGAGAAGATAGCACTAAAGACACACTTCTTATTATTATAGTTACCCGGTATATTTTAGCATTACCTAAAACAGTATACATGTATAATTACATTAACACCCGAAATAAGATAATTTAATATAATTGAACAATATGGGAGTTTTTATTTCAAACTTGCTATTCATGTATACATAGAATGCAATCTGACCTACATCTTTACTTCAGGAATGTACCATATGTACAAAAAAAGCCATGTTGTAACGTGTAAAAGCGGTAATGCTCGTTTTCTACCATAGTGGCTAATTACTAAATTAAGCTAAAACAACGTTTCAATTGCAAGTAATTTTATTTGCTCATCACTTTAAAGTTGTAAGTTACATAAACGTAACGTCCGTACTGGTGGATTTGGTCATGTACATAAGAGTACAAAAAAATTAATACACAGCTCAAACATTGTCGAAGAACCAACTATGGTCAATTACAAGTCGGTGGTTTAGTTTGTGTGTTGTTTTTGTTAAACATGTACCGGGACATGTTTTTCTTGAAAGCTTTTCCACTATTTTGATGCACTTGCAACATGGTAATTGTTGTTTGAAGTGTTAAGTAGATACTAGGAAAACAATGTACTTTATATCCACAATCAATTGTTTGAGGAAGTAGGTGTAAGTGGTGTTAGCGTATATGATCTGCACATAAAACTGTATATATGCGTGCACAGTACGAGAGATGAAACAAAAACTGAGTTATTCGAGACAAGAAGGAAATTAAAACATTTACAGAAGTTTTGAGTGAGCGGTGTGCACGTATGTAATTACAACTCCACAAGGTTTTGCATTGAAGTGGAAATTACATTTTATTGTCTAGGATTGATTGTAGAGGTATATATAGTCCATTGTATTGCAGGGTCATATGTACATGAATGTGTACAGCTATGTTCACTGATGTTTTGGACAATGCGTAAGACATCTTAGAGATACACAGACCCTTCATTATCATATATGATAAATGGTTGTCATGCTGGGAATCTGTCTGCTGTTGGGGAGAACGTTTGCCTACATGTAAACTTGCATGGGAGCCGATGTTGCACTGATGCTAAGGATTCTCAGGACCAAATACACGTAACCTGAACTGGCTGCTGGAATTCCATTGCTGAGGTATGACTTCGCCAGAGAAAGAGTCCTCTGAAAATCTGATTGTATTCGCGCCGAAGAAAAGACCCCCGTCAGTTTTGGGATTGGATAAGAAATATAATCTCAAGGAGGAGAATTTGCGATGCCCACAGGATTCTAAAAGTGGTGGTGAAATTTTGGATTTCACCGCACTATTTGGTAATGTGTATTCAGATCTGGGATATGTAAACTTCAGTGGCCAAGTCGGGATGTCGGGTGATTCCATTAGTCCTCCTCGGGGGAATCCAGGTTTGCAGAGCATGCTGCCCACTGCTGGACTAGTTATTCAGGATTCTGTTTGTCTTCATGCTCTCTCTCCGAGTAGAATGCGGAAATCCAAACGTTTGGCCAACACCACCTCTTGCTCGTTCTGCTCTAGCGTTAGATGTATCTGCACCATCGGCAAGCTGCACCAGAAGATGAAGAATTCCATTGAGAAGTGTCAGTTTCTTAAGATGCAGAACGAAGCAATGTGGGTGGAATTAGTGCACCTGAGGAACTGGAAAAGCAACAAGGAAATGACTTGCTCGTGTGAGGTGAGGCTGGCACCCGTTGCACATACAGTAGAGTAATATCTGTTTAGAAAATTATTAATATCCCGGCCAATAGAAATATACATTGACACATGTACATGATGGTGGCAATGTATCTACACCTCATGCTTGTATTAATATTTCCTGTTAACACAAAATTATGTATACATGTATGTTCCCAATGTAATGTTATTTTAGAAAGGGGAACAATTTTTAAAGATTTTTGATTATTTTAGATAACTGAAACCTCTGTTTTCTGTTTTTTTCGCAATTATTACCAGGTTGTATTTGTTGAAGTTGATTGTGGAAATAGATACCCAAGATTCATTTCATTCGGATACCTGATCGTAAATGTACGTGACCCCAAAAATATAAGAAGAATATGTAATATATAATAGAATATATATAGAAGACGGATGTGCAAGTCTTCTAGGAAAAATAAACAAATGACAACGGGTCAGAAGTACAAAATGTTGAAACAATAATGGAGGTTTCCTCCAGAATTTAGACATACGTGTGCAGTACACATAGCTTTAGATAGAGGCTTGGGAAACCTTTCACCTAGAGTCACAAAAACAGACCAATAATTACCTGAGGTTTTTAAAACTTCACAATGGAAGTTATGAAAGGGCTCGTGTCCAAAATGTACCACGACACTCTATCTTCCTTAGTTATGTGGCAATCGAGGTTACGTATATAGTCATTGTCAAAGATTTTTCTACATATTGTGCAGTGCAAAAGAGAGCGCTTTTTACTTATATAAAGATATATATATATAGTTGGAAACATAGTCATGTATCGAAAAGTCTTTGCTACGTAAAGATGTTTGCGCACGTTATCAATCCGATCAATTTGTTTTTGCGTGGGCATGTAGAGTAGTTGGTGACCTATTCCCACAAAATCATCCCTACATGTAAGTCATACAGTTTTTTTTAATGAAAAGCGATATTTTAATATATGAGGGTTTCCATAAATTAGGGTACCAGTTTGTGACGGTGTCCCCTCTTACGTTGGGAAATGTACCACCTAATTACTTCTAATTGTTTAGAGTATTTGCAGTCGTGTTTGAATCTGAATCAAAAGGCAATACTAACATTTTTATATTCAAACACAACAATATTATTAAGAGTCATTTAATAATAAAATAATAGATCCATTTCACGACGTAAGAGGGGACACCATCAGAAATTAGTATCCTAATTTATGGAAACACCCATATATTTATTTAGGATGTGTCTTTTTGTATCCGATAAAAAAACCATCGTTTAGTATGATGTTTTTTTTATTCTATGGCACTTTATGGATGAACTTAGAAAATACACTGTACTTATAAACTACATTATTCCATTTTCAAGTGAATTCCAAAATGCCATAGAACCAGATTTTGCTACTTTAGACATAAAGATTGCTTGATTAAGAATTGCCGGAATTGGCTCACAGGTCTCCATGATCACTGGTCATCAGTCTATATATAAATATATATAAATAAAGGGTAAACCGTGTAAATGTATGAATGCTCTGAACTCAGAAACCATAACATGTAGACCCCCAACACCATATATATTCTGAATCACCATGACCTCGGGGTGGTTCTGAATACACAACAACAAAAACACACACAAAACAGGAAAACAAAAGGGGACACAAAACAAAATGTGTTTTATGACCCGGGCGGCACTGGGTTACCCCCGCTTGTTTCATAATTTATACAGTATGTCACAGCCCAGAATACACTCTACTATAACGGTAATTAGTCAAGCAAACACATTGCCTGATATTATCTCCTATCTTTATCCCCATCTTACGTATAAAGATGATGACTCAGATTTCGGTACGGTAGTCATTATATTGGCCGTGTAGAAACCACTAGGAAGAGAGTAATTAATTACCTGTGCTTGCCAGTTTCACTCTTATTTATTCATGTTGGATCGGCGGTACGTATAATCTATGGAAGCTAGTTGTGCTGTACGGTGGTTACCTGTACCTGTACATGGGGCCAGGGTCTGTGACAGGTTGGTGCTTTAGGATGAGCTGAACTGGAAATCAAATATGAAATTTAAGTACAGTGCCAAACCGGACATACTGGTGAGAAGTGGTTGATTAATTGCATGGTTAACTTTAAGGTCAGCTTCTAACTAGATTGTACAATTATTAGGTTGCTTACTTGTCAATTTCCTGTCGAATTAACAGTGTGCACAGGCTAATGTACGTGTACAGTATATCAGCATACAGCTCTGGCAGGTTCAGATGTGGCAGTTCAATTTATCAACAAGTTGGTAAAGGGTTGAACTTAGTCATTGCGAATCCGATTCGCGTTGTAGATGAATACAGATGTGGCAATTTCACCTGGATGTACATGCAGTAATTCTGTTCTTAAGCCATGCTACGAGATTTTACACACTACTTCCGGATCCAAGCAAAGAACATTGTGCTATTTTGCTGCTAAAATGTTTTTGCTACGAGTGAAATTTGAGTGAATAGCCTGACAAGTACCAAAACAACGCGTGCATGTTATTGTTTTGAGCCGGAAGTATAAAGACAGGTGATGTCACACCTACATGTATAAGAACCGAATTATGGGTGTGGTTTTTCTTGACACACTGACAGGTTTGTTAGGGGAGACCGCAATTGACAAAAGGTGAAAGTTATGGATCAACATGTCCATCTGAAGGATCTAATGATCTGTAGCATTACCCGTTGCACGGCTGGGGAAACTTAAAATACCAGGGTTTCTAATTCTGAGCATATTCAGTGATTCTATGGATGGCCATTGAGCCAACTATAGAAATACAAATTTATACTGGTAATACCATGGCCTAGGGGAAATGGTTTAAATAGACACAAGGTTAAATAGGCACAAAGTACTATTTAACCTCGGCCTAATCATTTGTTCTAAAAAAAAATTCACCACCTCTGAAATGTGCCGATCCGAGATTCCTAATACGCCTATAGGTTTTGCTCTGGGATATGTAGTTCTCGAGTGATAAGAGTTATGGTAGGACAGACAACAACACACTTAACTGGTGAAAGTCACCTTTAGGTAGAAACAACTCTTGCTGCCACTCTAAGGCAATACATTAATACTAATAGCAAGAACTGAAGAGTATAATCCCTCCCCCCCCCCATTGCAATATTCTTAATTGATTTACAATTTTAAATAGCTTACGTGTACCAGTATCGTCTCCTACATGTAGGAAAACACTGCACCAAACCAGAAAGGCCATTCTCCTTAAACAAGATTGGAAAACTGTTGATAGGATGCTGCATGGCAATTTAAGTTAACCTGTCATGTTGTTTATGTTTATGTACGTGTACATGTATGTTCCCAAAATACAGCTAATATATGTTCTAAAACCTGTTTTATCTTATACACTGTAGAGTCTAGATGGATCTAGCAGCCCCTCTGTTCCACATTATCGTTTGCCCCCAACCCTGCCTCAATATGACGTGCTTACCAACACCAACCATCCCAGACATTTTAGTGCGGACAGTATGGAGTTATCTCTATGGACTAGACTGGTACACACCAAACCGATCTGGTTCCTGCCTCGCACACAAAGGGCTGCAGCTATACACTACTTACAAGCACGGCCAGTCGGGGTAAGATATATATCTCCGGATAATATTCAAATTTCGAATAGTGTAAGAGTGGAATTCTCATGTGGATTTTAAACCTAGACTTGGCTCGAACTAATTTTAAAATAAGTTTAAACCTGGTAATATTTTAAAACAGATTTTTCATGTGTGGACTCGGTCTAACAGCAAGTTAAACCTTGGAGTACACCCACATGTAGTTTAATTAACTACATATGGTGTAACTGTACATTTCAATGATGTACCTCTTCACATTGACAAAAGTGTATAACTATGCAGAGAATGACAATCAACCAATCTGAATTTGTTTGTGTGTGTGTGTTCATGCACACGCGTGTGTTTTGTATATTTTGTTGTTCTCCATTGATAAACTCAGTCTCCCTTGAGTTTTACAAACATTTGATAAACCTAGTTTAAACATAGTTCTAATTGATGTGAAATCCAAACAAAAACCTACTTTAAACCTGTAGTTTAACAAGCTCGGGTTTAAACTAGGACAATGGAAACCCATTCTACATGTGTAAATGTATACTTCAAATGCAGAGTGATTAAGTTAGCTTTCAAAGAATCCTCGTTCTAATACCAAAAATATATACTAGTAGTAATAATAAGATACCACTGTAATCAAATTTAGTTTTCAACTCGTAGCAAAGGCAGAGGAGTATGGTAGTCTAAGCCTCTCTGAGATAGAGCCTGTTCAACTATCACACAACCAGGCATTCTTAAGTCATTTGACCAGTTATCTAATTCAGACGGATATTTTCACTTTTTCACCCACTTTGGGATTTAACACAGCCTAACTGCATTACAACGTGCCCTGTTTATAAAGTTTACACCCCCATGCTTTCAAGCAATATCAAAGAGAAATCTTGCAATTGTTCATCAAATTGTTCACTAAAATCAAATGTTTTTGCTCTGCTGGCTGGCAGTGCATCCTGCAATAAGTTGGAATAATTATTAGTGACTTGGAACATCACTCAGCCATTTAGCTGGCTGTTGAAATTGCATGTCATAGCAGATATATATCACTCGATTGCAAACTTTTCTAAGCGTGTGTATGTTTTTTCTTTGGCTTAGTATGATTTCAGCTTGTCTACTGCAGCACATACAAAAATAAACAAACCCACCCGCCCGCACTTCTTCTATCAGAGTTGTGGCTGCTTGTGACTTAGTGATTAAGTACAAATCCGAGTTAATTGCCCCACCCTATTATTTACAGTGATGTCATCACAGTGCCTGCATGTACTACATGTCCATGGTAAGCTGTGGTTTGCCCATATCTTTGCAGTAAAGCACACGATGTATTGTGCACCGTGCATGTTCATTAGTAACAAGCAAACAGGGAAACGTTTTTTAAGGTAATTGTTAAAATATATGAATAATTGCCCTTGAAAAAGTATACAAAGTTTTTTAATTTCTTGCAGAAACCGCTCTGTAAACCTTGAAAATTCTTTTCTGTTAGGCCAGTTTTTGCACTGGAGTCATATCAGAAAGTAGGACAATAACGTTGGATATTAGGCCAACTATAACTTAAGGTGAAAGGGGTGATATTTATTGTAGCGTAGAAATTTAAAACAACACAAAAATCATCAGATCTCAACAATGCAAATCCTCCTTTTTGTACTTCAGTTGCAGCAGTGTAGAGTAGCACTATTTATCTCCATTCCGATGTAGGGATATTCTAAAACCTTCGGGGTTAGTGGTAAACAGGCACTATCATCTTGGGTATTAACAGAACAGCTCCATTCGCTCATAATGTGCAGATTCATTCCTCAAATTCCAAGCAAAAACCATAATTTGTCTTATAAGCTTGTTTATCGTCCAGTAGAGTTGTCTATTAAATCACAAGGCTTGCTTGTGACATTTCGGAAACCTCAGCAGAAAGAAAGTTTTCCGACAATAGTATCCCCTTTAAAGAATGACTGAAATAGAAATTTGAATGAATCTGTGTTACCTAAACTACACACGTTTTTTTGCGATGACGTATTGTGGTGCAGTGATGTGATTTATAACAATTATTTGAAGGCAGGCGCGGGCAGAGAGGTATGCAAAGCACTCACAAAAACAAGTTATTATCCGCTTAGAAATCTTCTTACAAGAAAATGACACCCACTATAACACAGATTCATTCAAAGCACCAAGCATAGACTTCTGTAACCTTTAAGTTAAAACCATTGCCAATGATTATTAAGTAGTAGTTCTACCTCCTCAAAATGCTAACAAACATAAATCAGACCATTACTAATAATTATTATGCAATAAAATAAAAAAATTTAAATACAAAATTTAAAATACTAACTAAATCGAAATTAAAACAGAAAAACAACATGTACTACTAGGAGTACCCCGTAGTAGAAGTATTATGCGACCGTGCAATGTTACTGGGGTGACGTAGCATCACGTCACCGATATTTGTAAGAAAGTTCGCACAACTTGTAAGCCAGTCAATAATTGAAAAGGATATTTCAAACCCTATCTAACCCATAATGGAGGCACATTTTTCAATTATTTTTTCGGCAATTGAAAATATGCACCAAGAAGCAATAAACAATACCAGAATCTCTCAAACTTAGTACTCCCCTAGAACTACACATATAAATAAACCCCAGCAATGATCTGACAACGGTTTAGCAGTCATGTACAAAGTGATGGTTAGTTTCTTGTTGATCATTCAATCTGGTAGGAGGAAACTATTAGGGAAGTTATACAACAGGAAAGGAAATTGAATAATAGCTGTAGGATTAGTGGGAAATGATAAGCTGTCAACAGTTTTGAAAAGACTAGGGTTTTTTTCTTGTGTGTACCGGTATGCATAACAGTGTAGGGTGAATAGTGTACACTTGTTAGTAAACATGTAGATAGTTATTTGAGAATTGGCAGTTGTTTTTACGTGTTCTTCTGATGAGATGAATTTTTGCCTACATGGCAAATTAATAAAAAAAAATTATCAGCGGATTTAAATCTTGACTAAGCTTTAGGATTATCAAACTTTCAAACTTGGCGGTTTTTTAAGTTGCTCCTAGTTTTGCTGTGATGAGTTGTCTACACTATATGATTCAAACACACAATTCTACCTCTTTTATTAGTCTGGCTATTTTTATTACTTCATCCTGGATTTGTCTACCATGACACACAGCTGATCTCCAAGAATTTAATTTGTCTGGCGGTGTTGCTTTCCAAACCCTATGTACATGTTGAACCATAATTCTAAGCCATCAGAATGTATCAGTTCTACATATATCTTGTCTTTAATTGATAGATTGCAGTCTCATATTTGGGGTCTTCATGTTGTATTCTGTCCTGTCATAAATGAAAAACAGTACATGTACATGTACAATATTGTAGATATTCAAGTTGCATTTGAAATCGAACTATGCCGTGTGACGTTATGCCTGTCCTTTATTCCTGTCCTTTATTCATGTGTATTGTAAATCAGAATTCAATTTTGCAGTAAATCAACTAATCACAGCACATTTCTGCTGTGCAGTCAATGGACCAATCACAGTGTAATATATTCATTGTGCAGTAAATTTACCAATCCCAGTTTGCCATATGGAGTTCTAGACTGAAGTATACATACTGTACATGTAGGTGACCCAGCACATAGCTTGTCTCTGCAGGAGGTACATGTACATGTACATGTATTTATCCCAATGACCTGATGTCCCTGAAGTTATTACAACATGACTCTAAATATAGACATGTATGCAAGGATCATTACTGTACTTCAATCAGACATGATGACACAACTATTGAAGTCATGTTGTATTTACCGGTACATGTACCGAGCCCATCATTTGGGAAGACTCCTGTTTCTATACAGTACATGTACCTGGTACATGTACACAGTATAACATGGTACAATGGATGTCAATGTTAAACAGCAGAACCTCTGGAATTTGAACTTTATCCTTTCTACATAGGTTGTACGTGTGATATCAAAGATAATAAAAAATTATACTCAGGCATAACATAAATATGCCTGCAGTTTTCTGTTGTTTCAAATATACATTGTAAGTCATTTTGGCACCATTTATTTTTTCCCCCATACATGTAAACACCTGCTTAATTTTACTGAAGCAGCCAATTCAGACGGCTTGGCTTGCAGTCAAAAACAGTAAAATAGAGCTCAGAGATCAAAAAGGGGCATCGTTAGGTACCCGGGTAATTTCTTCCCACCTGCCAAGAATCACCAACATCTACAATGGCTCATTAATATCCACTAACATTTAGCATCCGGGTTCGATTGGTGTGCTCAGCCCGCGCTACTAGACTACTGAAACCAATATTAATTTAATGCTTGCAGAGAAGTATATAATGACGGGTTCTACACTATCGTACTCAAAAACGAGTCTATTAAGTTGAAAACTATTATAAGTGTCTTACAAGTGGCTTTAAGTCATATAATGACCAGTTCTACATGTACATAATGATTTAGAAACGGCTCCACTCGGCGAGTTAACTACTGGCAACACGTGATGAATATCAACTGTCTATGAAGTCCTTGCTCTTCATGATGATGACACGTTTGAGCCACTATGATTACATGTAGTAGGGCTTTGCAGCAGGTAAACTGTTTAATATAATTTGTAGGAGGATGTACATTGTATATATGCAAACATTGAATTTGTTACAAATGTGAAATTTGTTCCCCACAGACATTCCTTGTCTGCCAGGCAAGAGATAAAGATAGCATGGTCCTCGCTATGAAGCACCCTGGCAACGGATCGGGCTTGTACATTGAGAAACTCCCTATTGTGGCTACCAAAATAGGTACAAGCATAAACACACATAATAACTTTATATACCGTTCACATACATTGTACATTTGCCGTGCCAATGTTCAAGATTCTACTGAAATCGATGAGGTGCTGACGAATTACATGTAGGTCTGGTGAAATTGATTGGTTGGTAGGATTTACAATAATGTTCATTTGCGGTGACTGTTTTATTGTGTGCTTTCAGATGAGGTAGCAATTGGACAACCTAAAAGACTTTTTTGTAGGCATTTAATTCTCTTCAAAATTAAGCTCCCGTCAGGGTCTGCACTTTAAAACTGTTATTGTGCAATGGGAAGCTGTGTGTACATGTGCAACCAATGATTGTGTTGGGGTTGGGGTAGGGCGGTTAGGGTTAGAGGAGCCCAGCTAACCACACAGGAGGTGTATGCATACATCATCCGAGAATTGGCGATAATATCAATATCCGATATTCGATATTACATCGATATCGAGTCTGTACCTGTTTTAGTCATTCCTAATTACCAAATTAAAAATGTTTTGAAAACTTAACATTTGCGGCCTCATGAACAGTAATTGTTCAAGCATCATCTAGACAAATTTGCTTTTTAACAACACTATAATAGTTACATGTACATGTACGCACCTCCCCCCTCCCCCTCCCCCACTTTGTAGGTGTGATGCTTGTCAACACTAAACAGGAGTTTAGCACTATTGAGGAGTTGATCCTACATTACCTCTATGATGAGGGCACTCTCCCCTGCAAGTTGGTCCTCCCAGCAGAGATCATGGCTTCTGGGAATGTACGGGCTCTACAGTCACTGGCACTGTTTGAAGAAGGTAGGGTCGCAAATAAGACCTTTTCATAATTATATTCAGATTCATGTTTCTTGTGCAAATGCCTATTGAGGCACTATTTCAGTTCACCCTCTTTTCTCGATCGAATTCATTTTGCGCGTGTTGCTAGGTCGGACAAGCCGCGGACATGTTTGGGGTTGCCAAGAGCAACCTTTGTGAAGAAAATATGCATAAAATATGCATACATTTTGAAAGCAGCCTATTGTGCCGGTAATTGGTCTGTAATCAGTAGGCTCTGCACGTCTTACCGGTAGTGCATGTGGTTGCCCGAATCACGTAAAGCCCACCGCACACTATACGATCCAACAACGATCCGACCGAGATTTCCATGTGAACAGATTTGCAATCGGATCGTAAAACACTGCACACTGCACGATTGTCACATCAAGATCACCAGCAGTGATAAACGCACATACGTATGCGTGCTGCGTATGTTGTTTTGTACATGTAGTAGGCGTACGAAGGCGTGTTTTAATTTATTATTGCTGTGGCGAACTTCACGCTAATAAATTCCGACGAAAACAGTGCAAAACGAGACAGTGTGGGTAAAACCTTTTGTCAAGTGTCGCCCAGAAACAGGGACATCTTAGCTTAATAGAAGAGTACTTTTTTTTATTGAGAACTTGGTTGGCGTTGTCAGCCATTTTGATTAGTTTGTTTGTGTTCATATGGAGGGTGCAAACGTTTTTAAATAAGGATTTGCAGATGCTTCTACAAAATAATATATTACAATTACATGAAACTTTCTTTTCTAAAATTTGTAAATTACAATTAATATTAGCAGCTTTTATTTACGTTATAATGGCTGACCATACTATCTTAACGCGGCCGTGACTCAGTCCCAAACTGTTGAATATTCCAATTTGGCCCCGACCAGGCAAAATTCACGTTCGCGATTCTCAGCCTTGTGTAAAATCTCAGTCGGTTCAAGTCAGATCATATAATGTGCGCTGGGCTTTAGGATTGATATTTACACGAATACAAAGAAAATTACCCAAAAGAATCTATATACTGGTACATCTACTTTACCTGATTTATGTCAGAGGTCTGCAGATATATGACCCAAGTTTGGGAATGTTTACAGGTCCACAAATTTGTTGGGGTAAAGCTCATTGTAAGGTTTAATTACTGGTGTATTATTCTGAAGATGAAGTACTACAAGAGGACAAATTTTACCTCATTATATTTTTATAAATATGGCCATTTCACCGTTAATTAATTGTGTGTTTTCTCAAAATGATTGATATTTAGGTGGTACATACATGTAGAAGATAAATATTTGTGATTTCTGCAAATCTCTAGTGATCATCAGAATGTGTCAAAAAGAGCGATAATTTGTACTTTATGTAGTAACTCTATCTTCACCATACCTATTTTTACTCCTGGGTGGAGTGATGATATAGTCCCTTGCTCATGCACACGAGCGCTATTTGGACCGATTTGGATTTATACCCACACACTGATCTTGATGACTCAGTCAACACAACACAAGTTACATGCACTATACAGTTCTACAAAGTAAGGCATTATGACTATGTGCATAGGTGAGTCCATATATGTCAATTAGGGTAGTAATTCCCAATGGTGCGCTCTGTTACATTGGTAAATGTACCACTTATTATTTTATTACCATGAATCTCAATTACCGGTACCTTTTTGTATTTTAATATTGAAAATGTTAGCATTGACTTTTGTACTAACTTCAGATACCCTAACAATAAAGAGTATTAGGTGGTACATGTACATTGGACGATGTAATGAGGACACTGTCACAGATTTGGTACCCTAATTTATGGACTAACCATGTACATGTACATAGCCTTTTATATTGGACAAATTTCTATCTTATGTTGTTGTTCTTATCCAACCTAATGGTCATTCGCAATTTGGTTTTGGGGGGGTTTTGGAGGAAGCTACAGTACATCTTCCTTGTTGACAACCACAATACAGTAAATTGTGTTTATTATTGTCAGAGTTTTGGAACAGGCCAGCAAATCGAGGTACGTCAGAACCTATGCCAGAAAGTACCCCTCGTAGTGATACAAAGTCCGGGGACACATTGTTGTCTCCTAGAGGCTGGTTTACCTTTCCCGTTGTGGCAAACTCTCAGCAAGAGCAGCAAGCTCTCCACACGAAGTCCGTGCTACCTCCAGAGCCCTCTGCGTACATGCACATGAGTAAACTGCCCCCATCCAGTCTGACCCCAGCCAATGCAACCTTGAACCAGGCAAGGCCACATCTGCGAAATCGCAAAGTCGACAGCATCAGCACCGACACCAAGCGTCTTCATAAGAGTTGGAGCTTTGACGAGCACAGCAACCCTTTCTTGGATTACGTTACTTCTCAAATCAAGAATGAGAAACGTGTCAGCATTGACGATACGCTGCTGGCTGGTCTAGACCGACAGCCGATGCGCTGCAGTACTCAGAGCCGGCAAGATTTCCTTCTTAACAGCCGCGGCCACCACCCGCCACCCCAACATAGCCCACCACCGCCCCCCAACGAAACCCTTCCGTTCAGTTTGGACCTGCAATATTCCGATCAACAGCACTCAACTGACTGCCGCAAGCTGCCGTTACCAGCCACGCGACAGTGTCCATCGTCTACGTTTGGGTCAGCATCACCACCGCCGGTCCCTCCCAGGCGGGCTATTAATCAACCAGACCAATGGCAGCCTCACCAAGGTCATACAACCTCCCCGTATTCATCGCACAACAGATTTCCCGTGCCCTCTCCTCGCCGTGACCCCAACTATTCCAGAGTAGATTCTCCGCTAGCCTCCTCCAAGAGCTCTGCAGTGTCTGAGGCAGAATCACCGTACCAACGGCCCAACCCAATTCCATCTCATGTAATGCAGCCGAATGTAATGCAGCCCAATGTTGTACAGCCTTTGGTTGTAACGGCCGATCAACTGGACGAATTCGACCCTTTGCTATCACCAAGGCGACCGTCTTCTCTGTCTTGTGGTACTGCCACCATTGCTCTAGTTGCTACGAAGCAATCACGGTCGTTGCCATCGGAGGAGGTCACTACCGGACAACTCCTGGATTTAGACATTAACACCGACGAGGAAGAATCCGTTAAGACAGCCGATGGAAACGAACCGGAGCCGATGACGGGTGAATGTGACCCCGATGCTACCAGCGGTGACTCTGAGCGGTCGGGAGAGGATGGCGATGAAGAAGAAGAAGAGTCGAGGGAAGGCCTTAGCACTTCCGAAACGGACAGTCAAAGCGGTCACAGCTTTGAGTTCATAATTGGCAGCGATGATCCAGACCCTCCTAAAGAACAACTGAGTGGCGAACCACTCCGTAGCGAACCACTCGGTAGCAAGGAACCTGATGTCCACCATGTATCCGAAGTCACTCCGAAGAAAAAAAAGAAGAAGAAAAAAAAGAAGTCGCCAAGTAATCTTACCAAGATCCAAAAATATGGTAAGTTATATAATGTATTAAAGACAATATTAAAGACAATTTAAAAGGAGTTGAACCCAAACCCAAATCTTGTTTTGGTACTGGCACGATGGATACTCACATTCTAGTTGCAGTCTTCTGATATGCTTTGACTGACTGGTTTCTTCTCTTGTGTAGTCCTGAGGAGCACCAAGAAGAAGAAGAAGCAACAACGGGATCCTACGGAGGAGATTCACTCTGCGATATTTGGGTAACTCCCTCAATTATTAGCATCTTGTAATAATGTGACCCACTCTGCAAAAATAAGTCACCAAACCTTTATTTGAGTTAGAGTATAATTTATCTAAAGATTTACACGCATTATAACCTTGTATTTTCTATTCAAAAGATGGTAACATTTTAACAAAAAAATGCAATTAGTGTCTAACATATATAAAAATAAAGCTAGTATTGTGCTCTTTCCTGCCATGTATATAACCCAAAGAACGTTTTTGGTTTGCCTAAAGCCATATTGAAAACAAAAGTTGTTATCTTTGTTTTGCAAAAGTAAGTAGGGGGTGGGTTTTTTTTTAGAAACAAACTAGGAATGGATGCACAGGAAATGAAGGCACTGGTGTCAATTGGCTATTGCTTGGAGCAAATGGCCGGGGTGCATGTGCAGAGCTGTGTATCAGAGGGAACTCTCCTACATTGGTTGAAATAACACCATTTGAATTCATTGGTACTAATTATGCGTTTTTTGTCATTTATATAGACTTTTTAGAAAAAATATCGGGTCATTTTTTACGGTCTGGCTGGGAGGATCAACAACAAATTATGCGTAATGCATGCATGCGCACAATTCTGTATAATAAAGTACCTTTCATGAGTTGCACCACAACTGTAGCGAAAAAATTCCAATGTCTGACAAACTTTAAAGAAGTGAAAAAAGGCCCCTGCCCGAGAGTGATTTGTGGAACAGCGTTGATTAGAGTAGTGGAGAAATATTGATTTTGAAGTATTTTAAAGGGGCCTATATACCCGATCAGTGTTACATTGTAGGTCCGAATTTAGAGTCCAACTACAACTTTTCATACTGGTTATAGCGTTGATATGAAGTATGTGCAACAGCAGCACCTGGTAGCGCTATATCGATTTGTTGGACACTGTGGTGCAGTTCATTCGCAGATCATATCAAATCTTTCCACAGGACCATCAAGTTCACCTCTGAATATTCTCACAAACAGGTAAACTTCCTTGATGTCACCATATGGAAAGAAAACGACACCCTAACCACCGATCTACATGTATATTCTAAACCCACAGATACACACCAGTACCTCCACTCCTCCAGCTGCCATCCCAAACACTACAAAACGGGAATAGCCTACAGCCAAGCCCTTAGACTTCGCAGAATTTGTTCTAATGATTCCAATTTCCTCAACCAGTTACAGGAAATTAAGAGACACCTGGTTGTGGAATCCCCTGATGAAATGATAACCCATACCTTGTCCATACTCACGATAAATAGGGATATGTTTACAATCTAAGTCATGTTCTGATTTGTCATTGGTGTAAACTGAACTCTGTCGTCTCTGTAGGCTTGTCTCCAATAACTGAACTCTGACCTCTCTACAGGCTTGCCTCCAATAACTGAACTCTGACCTCTCTACAGGCTTGCCTCCAATAACTGAACTCTGACCTCTCTACAGGCTTGCCTC
>JAVCKS010056067.1:24654-42895 GCA_032273685.1 Pteraster tesselatus | reverse complement strand
ATCGCTGTGAAGTGAATTCTGGGTACCAGATTTTTTTTAGAAAAGGGACGTGGTTGTGGGGTATTCTGCA
The DNA here is from genome assembly GCA_032273685.1 of Pteraster tesselatus. Lineage (NCBI taxonomy): Eukaryota > Metazoa > Echinodermata > Asteroidea > Velatida > Pterasteridae > Pteraster > Pteraster tesselatus. The sequence continues at coordinate 42,825 of JAVCKS010056067.1, read as the reverse complement.
ATTAGTCAAAATTATTAGCATACAGTGCTGTAGTACTTTCCATAGACCTATTCCATGTTTATAAATGACGTTATTTCTTTTGAATTTGCCAACTATGGCAAGTGGTAAAACTAGTGTCTTTGAACCTTTTTAGTTTGAACTCTGTGACTGTGTTTATTGCTTAATGCATGAAAACCCAATCTAAATATAACGAAACTTTGCAAGCCACTAGCAAGCGCAAGAAACATAACAGTTGTGTACTCAAGTTACTGAACATGCAGTAACAAACAGTACGTGTAAATATCAACAAGTGATATGTAGTACAGGCAAAAACATTTTTACGTCTAATTCCATTAAAGAATACTATAGACAAGGTAAACAGGATGTCTGCAACAGTATACAAGTAGTCCTTACTGGTCGATTTGATCCTCGCATTCTAAGTTTGCATGACAACAAAAGGCAAACAATTCAAAGTTCTCGAGGTAAATTCTACTAGTACTAATATTACTAGTACTGTAAGTACTAGTCCAATCAACGGAGAATTGTAATAAACTTAGTATACCTTCACTTTAGAGTGGTACAATGTAAGACACAAAAGAACCAAAGTTCGCAAAGTTACGGATGCTTCATGGCGGTGCTCCTTTAATCTTTAGAATTGCCAAGCTGCCGTGTATATACATGATGTATGTACATGTAGATTGAGTTTTGATTTTGTTTTAATGCTAAAGTAGAATCTTTTAACATCCCTTGTTATTTCCTGTAAAATCTCTGTCCTACTTGTAATTTCCCTTCAGTGCCCTTGAACTTATTAACCCTAAAAATCACTTAAAAACTTTAAATACATGTACAGGTATATGTGATTAGTTTCATAAATACAATAATCTTTCTGCAAGGTGATCAGGATGTATTAAATGAGTCTCAGTGACATGTTTCTTCTCCCCTTTTCTTATAAATCTATTTCCCTTTCTCCTCCCTCTTTCCCTGTGCTCTTCCCACTTCTCTCATCCCCTCCCCGTCCATCCCCTCCCCGTCCATCCCCTTTTGTCCATCCCCGAGGCTACATTGTTTTTAGGCTGGAGTTCTAATTTTTATCTCTTTCTCTCTCTGTGGCATTGTCAGGGTGGTGGGGGCGGAACCCACGAACTTGGCATCGGTAGTCTGGCATCCCACCTCAGTGCCCGCTACAGCACCGACCTGGACCTGTCGGACACCAGCTTCCAGCAGAACCTCGATCTGATCAAGGACCAAATTAAGAAGGACATTCGCAAGGAGTTGAAGATCAAGGAAGGTGCCGAGAACATGAGGAAGGTGACGACGGACAAGAAGAGTCTGGCCAACATCAGCAATATGGTCAAGCTGGCAAACATTAGACTGCACGAGCTGCAGCAGGAGCTCAACGAGCTCAATGCCCACATTGTGGTTAACCCTGATGAGATAATTGCAGCATCGGGTGAGTTTTACTCGCTTCTTTCACTCTCTTTAGGCTTTATAACATGCCTCAAATTTTGTCTTTTTCCCCCAATTTTGCCAATCAGTTTAACTTGTGACAAAACTATGACGCAGGCTTGGAATTAAAGTAGTCCTTGGCCTTCATGACTTCGGCATGTTTCCTTAGTGCCCCTTTCCAGTGTTTACATCGCACTGATTTCTTGGCAATTTGTGCTCTTTTCGAAATTTCTATACAAACCACTAGACGTCACCCTTTAACAAGTGTAAATGGCCTTGCCTTTTTAGGCCAAAATTCCAGGTATTAACGTCAGAGAATATTACTAATGCATACTCTCACAATCACACGTTCTAGTTGGGTAAACCAAAACAAAATAAAGTTATAGTGCATTATGTTTATAGAGGCACTGTTGATTATTTTTACGATTGTGGATGTATGTGAAGCCATTTTGTGCTTAAATACATTTTGTTCTGTCTTCAGCTTTCTGTGGACTTTCCCTGCAGTTGTTTAGATGTCGAACCCAAATATGTAATGTCCTGGTTTAGTTTGGCAAATTATACTTGTGGACCAGGCCTATTAAATTTTCACTGGTGGATTAAATGACATTGTGCTGGTTCCACAAGAGTGAACGCTTCCAGTTGCCGACTTTTCCTTTGACCACAACCCCGCTTGATTAACCTAGCCAAGGGGGAGGGGGACAGGGAGGGGGAGGGGAAGGGGAAGCCCAGAATATTAAGTTCAAGTCTTATAAATAGTGGGGGTGACCTTTGACGAGAATATAAAAGTTTACTGATGGCTACCCATGCAGTCAATCGTGATGGCCAGTTGTGTTGTGATCAATCAGGCCTCTGCGTGGGTTCATTGTCAAGTTGAGCTCTTCTTTCTGTACACTTTTACTATTTTACCGGGGTCATCTATTAGTTGCATGTATGTGTATGTTCTATTTTTTTTATTTGGGGTTAGCTTACTATATTTACATGTAGCTCTTAGGTGTACAGACTAGCCATATTTTCTCAGCTTTTTTTGTCAATATTTGTACAGTGACAAATATAATTTATACAGAGATGGATACCATAGCATGGTATTCCTAATTATGTTTTTATTTTAAGAGATATTAAATAAACTAAAGAGGGGAGAGGCAATTTTGACCATTGGTTTCATAAAAATTTCAAAGGAAACCAAGACTGTAGTTGAATTTATTTTGCCATCATGAGTGAATTTTTTAGGGGTAATGATACTTACGGCCAAACTGTCGGGCAGTGATCTCCAAATTTCCATGATCTGTTTAGTCTACCGAACCCAAAACAGGAAATGCATTTGGTTAGAAGGGCAAGTTGGATTTATTTTTGGATTGGTAATTACAGCCAACCTGTTGCCATTGGCCTTAGCGGCCTCGGTAAAGATCCCCAGCTATCATCGTTCTGTCAATTTGGCAAGGTTGAGGTTTAATAAATAACCCCGATACAAGAGGAGGTAGGAGAGGTATTTGGCATACCTCTTCGCCGCCTAATATTGTTATTGGATTGTTGTTTGAGATATTAGCCAAATATCTAATGAATTACTTCCTGTCCTTATGACTCATCCACTTTACACATCGAGGAGGAGTTTCCTGGTTGGTTCATACAGCAGGCTAGATGCAAGGCGGTGTATAGTTCCGCAAGGAATACCCCTGTAGTTATGCACAGTGTTCTTTAGGTACCAGACTACGACCTGCACATTTTGAAAAGGAAAACCTCAAACATGGTTAGTCGTTACTGATAAGGCCGCTGCAGATATTTGTACATGGCTGATTGCTGTAGTCCCTATTTTAAATGAACTTTGAGACATCTGGTCACCTAAAGTTTATACACCCAGACGAGGTTAGAGTGATGGTATTCGACAACCACATAATGATATCCACAGTGTATTATTATTATTATTGACTGTAATGAGGGTTGCTAATAAATGTAGCAGACTTTGGCCTGCAATGCAGATGTGATACAACTTGTTTTTTCTACGTCATCTTAATACACAAAATATAATGTTGTTTACAAATCAGTCCTTCTGTCTCGCTCTGCTGTTTAACAGCACACTAGAATAGTCGACTCAAGACTTAATTCTAACTTCTCAGGAGAAGAAGACATAAAGCAGTGTGGGACATGTTGAAATGTGAATTTCGTGGACAAAATGCATCCGAAGTACTTCTTTTATTTTTAAAGTACTTCGTTTCATGTAGGCCTAACTATAGGCCTACATGGTACATCATTGGCACAATAGTTTCTGTGCCTGTAACTTATAACTAGTGCAATTGGGCTACAGGCTACTGGTCATGTTTTCAACCTAAATTTCAATATTTTTCATATATTGAATAAAATGAAAGATTTCCGCTACTATAAATATATATATTTAGCATTTGTACACTTTTACATGTGCAGGGCTAGTTCACTAATATTTAATTTAGTGTTTTCTCAACATGATTGGTATTTGGGATGGTGGGGAGCAGGTCATGTTTACATTTATGAATTTTACACACACACACACACATTGTTCAGCCAAATTAACAATTTACAGTACAGTAGCAATTTGCAAGTATTGGTAATTACTAATGCATAGTATGTATTCCAGTACATACATGTACATGTACATTGTACAGTATGAATGTAAATGGGTTGTATGTACAAATTTATATATTGACAAAATGAAGGTCAAGGGCAAACTGTGTTTAAGTGCAATTCAACACTAACAGTTCCCCAGCATGTTTTATGCACACATGCAGTGTACACCTTGTTTTGAGGTTCTGTAATCAACCGAAGAAGACATTATTAGGAAAGTCTTTGTAATTTAAGAAACTATTGTCTAAGCCTGCTGTGCAAGAAAACTATCTGCTCAACGAAAATCAGTCGAGGCCATATGCCCAGCACTTATGTGTAGCTTACCGACTGTAGGATTTTCATAACGTTTAGACTCCCCTATAATTCTCAAATCCCTTCAATGTTCTACATTAGTCTTGAAGGACATTCACGTTAAAGAGCTAAAAATAAGCTTTGCTCATCTTCTACTTTCACTCCTCCTGGGCAGATTAGTTTCACATATCAACTGACCTGAAGAAAACAGATGTCCCTATTTTGTTCAACCTTTTTTTTTATTGATGACCAAATTCGACCCTTCGGATTCTCTACTCTGGCCGTTATATAAAAGCCTTTTCAGTTATCCAATGGCCCCTGGATATGTTTCTTCTTCTTTTAGAATTCCCACAAATATTCATCTTACCGGTAATTTACATGTAAGTTACTCATCTCAGTGAACTTTTGGCTTTAAAATGCAATCCTAAGTTAAAAGTCCTAGGTTTGAAACTTAATTTGTTTAGAATGATTAACTCTGACTACCTAAAATACTTCAAAGTTAATATTAAGCTGGGGTATCTAACAACCTATTTGAGTATTTTATAGGTTGTAAGAAATAGTACCTAACCACAAGACCTATCATAGGCCGTTTTGTACAATAATATCACTCGGCTGTAATAGTCACAGATGAGAAGTTTGAGCCGCTGTCAGCAGCTTATGGTAGGCAAAGAGTTAATTTAAGTCTTGAAAAGAGCAGAGTCTTTGCATTAATTGTATGCGCATGTGCTGCCAATATAACATGAACATTTTGTTTGGTGAAAATACTTTGACAAGCAAGTCATTTTTAGCGATTTCAATATACATGTAGGCCACTCTAATTTCTAAATCAAATAATAAATAAGCTAACTCCAATCTTCTGTTAATTGGTCATGTATGGTACAACAACAAAATAAATGGTGGTTTTTGTCTTGTGCACATGGTAGTGTCCATGCATTATAACTGAATGGAGGGTGTCCTATTTAGTGCTACTTAATTAAGTCAGTATCTCAGGTATGAATTTACATACACAGATTGACTGTCATCCTGTACTGCTTAGTAAGTCTGACTCAAGCCCCGCCGACCCAGGGGATCTGTACAGCTCTCCTGTACATATCTCCTTTCTTTTGCTTTCATCTCAATACCAAATCCCCTTGGATCCCCAACCCCAGCCTCCTCTTAGTTATAATGTGCTTTGGAGGTACAGTGCTGTACATGTACGAATTTAATACTGTTGACATTTAGTACACAGTTACACATATTGTACATGTTTGCTCAGTTGCCAACATTTGTTGTCTCTCATTATGCCATGTGAACTGTACACTAGGGTCATTCTTCTGTTTGTGTTTGCAAGTCTACTTTAGCTTGCAAGTTGTAGAAATGTTGTAGGTTTTTATTTATGAATTTTTTCATACATACATGTACATCATGAAATTGTTTTGCTTGTTTGCTTGGCTGGTTGATGAGGTTGTGGATTACCATTATTATTGCTAATAATAATCATCATCATAATAATAATACTGTGATACTATGCGTTACATTTTTTACTAAATCAACGGTTCATTGACATTGGCATAATCTGCATCCAACTGCTATAAATACTGGGGCATGTCTCTTCTATTTTTTGGGGCCAATGTCTAGGGGCACTGGGGCAATGACCGGGAGGCGCAGAGGCAATGACCAGGGGGCGCAGAGGCAATGACCAGGGGGCATAGATGCCCTGAACGCATTTGAGAAGTTACAGGCATATATATACATGTACTACATACAGTAATGTACAGTACATTGCACATAATGAGTTTAATTGCAAAACGTGATATACGCCATTTCAGTGTTTATAAAAAGTTCATCATCAGAGAACCAAATGCCATACAGAATTTGGATATACGCAATAGGTGATATATTATATCACCTATTTTTCTAAATTTATGGTATGGCTCTCGGATCTCTACTGAAGCTCTAAAAAATGTTGCCAATATTGCGTTTTTTTAAATTAAACTGTTCATAAATCTATGTTGATGATGTACAGGGTTAGTATAATCATATTGTATGTACAGTACAATATATTACAAACTGTACGATAGTGTAAACGTGTGCAAGTACTACAATTGTCAGCCCATAATCGCCTTCCAATGAGAAGTTTCCAGGGAACGTACTGCAATTATGGGATTGTAAATTACGCTTTGAAGAGTATTTCCGTCCTTTTAATAATAACACTGAATTTGCCAGCGATTATTATCACCAGCCGTTCTCCTCTCAAAGAATTAAGCTCAAGGCTAATTGCCATGTTAATGTACGATATGTTAGTGTAGAGGGAAAGTCTAATGGACATAGCTATTTTTTCCGTTGACATTTATGGCAGATTGCTCCTCTAAATATCACGTCCTTTACTGGATGCCGTCAGCAATCATCGAAGGTGATAAAAGCAACTTAATCATGCTGAATAATTTAAGGTGGGCCTCCTGTGGCGATGGAGACAACCAACTCGTGAGTTGACAATCAGCCTGTAAAAAAAAAAAAAAAAAACATTGGAGTATGTGTCTCATTGTCTGCTCATAATAACAACAATAGCAAATGTTCTTAATTATGATTTTTTTTAATTTTATTATCGTGACGTACGAATAATTTGATATTTAAAAAGGTTCACGACATTGATCATCAGAAAAAAAGGTATCACGATATTCGATATTATTGTGGCATTGTGCCAGGCTTAGCGATGGATCCACAAAAGATTATTCTGTATACTGGTAGGCTAAGCTGGTAATGGTATATTTCGTATATATAGCAGCCAGCATTCTATTGTGCTAACCTTTTTAGCTGCAATGAGCAGCTATTATAGCTCTATAGCGCGGTCAGTTGGTCCACAACATTTCCTTTATGTTTACAGCATACAGCTTGCGGTAATAGGTAGTAAACTATTCAGTAGACGTTAGTATCAGGTATAAGAAATTGGGAACTTGACCAGTTATGCCAGTTCAGGTTTAAGAAGTTATACATACATGTAGGCGAGGATCTTGCTTCGGACTGATTGGCAATGTTTTTTAAATTCATTTCTCATAAACTGAATTTACTTTTACGCATTTTTTTATTTCAAAATGTAAACATTTTATCATAATTGTATAAGAAATCACATGTTATCGAAATGTACTCGATGTTCTGTTTTACATAATCCTGTAGTATTGAAAGCTTTTTGAGATAAGCTTTGAAAAGTCTAAAGTGTAGTACCGGTACTAGTAATCACAGGTGAAGAAATGAAAAAAAATCTACACAATACCGAGAAGACGTCAACTTGGAAACAAGAAACCATGCCAACACCTCTGGAGGGGATTGATGCAACTACTTGCTAGTTCTCCAACTAAGGATTCCAAGACTTTGTTAGACAAGATAATGCAGATGAAATCGAACACTATTCACAATTCCATTCCGAGATTGACTAATTTTGTTTCCTCTTTGGCAAGGATTCGGTCTGGAGGGGGAGGGAAGGGAGAGGGAGGGGGATTGAAAGCAAGGTAACAATAAGCAGCCTGATCTTAGGGAATATGTGGTTTGACTGGGGAACATCCGTGAAGAGGATCAGATTTATTGGAATGACGCACGGCCAGCCGTTGCTAAGCGAGATTGGCAACTCACTGATGAACTTCTGAAAGTTCTCAAAAAGATTTTTTTTTTATACGTGCATATTCTAGATATGAAGAACGAACTTTCATAGATTTGATTTTTGACCGGGAGGCAATAAAAGATTGTTTCTTTCTGCAAGGTTTGAACAAGTTATCCTTATTTTATTTATTTCAGACAATGTCTGGGGGTGTGAAAAAAGGCTATACCGGTACAGCCTGCTTGAAACACTTCCTTGTAAAGAACATAAGGGGAAAAAACTAGTGGGGTCAAAAAACAGTCATACAAAGCATATTTGTTTTTAAAAAGGTTACATTATTTTGTTGAAATAAAGGTACATAAAAAAAATGTACATTCTACAAGTCAAAGGTTTAAAATAGAACAGGAAAGGGAGCTGTCTGGGTACTAAAGAAACTCAGCATGGACATTGGCATAACACACATTGTCTCACTTGTGTGAGAAGCTTCCCAGCTGGCCCTTATGGGTAGGGGTATTTAAACAAACAAACAAACACAAACAAACTAATATTATTCAAATCGTAAGAATTTTACCAAAGATAGTCTATGAAGTGTAGCTATATTACATATTAAACAACTGTATTAACATTTTCATTTCCAAATTGTTTTAGGAATAGGTATAGGCTAGTGGGAACCAGCTATTTGTGTACAATGAAAGAAACATTGGCTGGTATCCATACCTATTCTTTGTGTCGACTATAATCGACCCAATGGTACTGAAAGGATTAACTGGGGCTCATATATAATGAGCTAATTTGCGTGTCAGACATGTTGCTTTGCATGGCTTTGAATGGTTGGATGCACTTAATGAACTTGTAACCAAAAGTACGTGGAACGTGTAGAACAATTGAATTACCAATTTGGCCAAACCGCAATAAGTATGAGTCACACCAAAGGTCATACAACAAACGGATCTGCCCCTCTCCATTTTACTTGGGAACCTATATAACTGAAATAAAAGTGCCATAAAATGTTATTTATTAAGACCACACAGGGTATTCGCACCCTGTCTATGTACATGTACATGTAGAAACATATACATGTATTAACACCCATTTTTGATCTGCCCTCCAAATGCTACTTTTGTATATCATACTGAAAACTTTAACTGCTGATGATGCCTTTGCCCATTATCTACTGCACTTCCGTTCTATACTGTTTTTTCTAACGGAGTTGCCTATCTTTTAGTTGCACAATCTTTGCTCACGTGCCCATAATCATAAGTTACTGTTAATTTGCATATTGTGTTGTATTGTAACCCCGTGTATTTTCGCTTCATAATTTACACACATTAAATATAGATTTGATACGCTACTTTTACAATTGCATGCAAAATGTCACTTGTCTCCATTCATTAAGTATTAGCCTTGGTTCCGGTGGTGCTGTACGTGCCCACCTTTGTATCATACTGTAGATACTGAATATAATGTGATGTTTATTGCACATTGTGTTTGACAATTGAGACATCAACCTCAACCCTAATTACATGTATATCACCTCACCGATCTGACAACTGAATAAATATCAAGCCAGCATTGCCTAGTCCCTTTAATTAACCCCCATGTTCATCAATGTTGTGTGCAATCCCAGACCCAAACCTCCCATGATAGGATGTGTTACAGGGTTTGTACAGCTCCATCCCCACCCTATCACACCCATGGTGTTAGCCCCTAGGGTTCAGCCTCACAGGTCAATATGCCAACTCGGCCAGTCGATAAAAAAAATATGGATATCACCCGGGGTGGATAAAAGCCCATATTATATGTTTTATATGGAACTCATATAAAACCAACGTGTACTATACTCCACTTCACACTCATCTGAGAAAGGGAACTACATGTACACGTTCCCGAAAGCTCATGATTAAATACATTTTACTAGTCTACAAAGTGCTGTTTGTTACGTTTTCATTTTTTGTTTTATTTATGTCAGTCATTGAATGGAAAATATACAGCACAACATTCATAAGCGCACATAAATGAAATCACAGTCATGAATTCAACATTAGATGTCGCAGCCCGGTTTTAATCATTTATAAACATGTGCGACCAAATCACAAATCTTTAAAAGCGTTCAAACCTTTAAAACTCTAACATGCTACATGTACTTCATATTGAACGATGCCTATGATTAATAGAACGGTAAATATAATCACGCACGTTAGGCTTTTACCTATTCCTGTACATGTCTGAGAAAATACTTTTTTTCTTTACTGTTTGCTTGAGGTGTAAGATTTCCGAATTTGAGTCGTCGTGGCAACAGTCCCACTGGTGTTTTTTAAACCCTCTTCCTTTTCTTGGCAGGGATAATTCAATTTACTCCTCACTTGGCTGTAAGTTGGTTTCACATGTCTCCCCTAGTACTTACTAGTACTCTTATTTGTAGTGCATGCTGGGACTAGTCTGTCCTTTGACACGGGGTAAACGAACTTTAATAGTAGCTTGCAAATTGATTTTTATGGTGCAATGTATTTTGCGAAATAAGATACAGATTGTTAGAACAAAACTTAAGTACCGGTAGTGATTTATATCTGCGGGGGAAAATGTGGTTGTCTTTTACTTTGCTTTTTACCTTGCTTTACAACATTGCTTTTTTACCAACACCCCCTCCCCAATTTGAAAAAAAACCTCAAAACTCTATTCGATAATTAAATTGAGACCTGTCCTGTCCAAACCCGGACGAAGTTGAAAAAAGGTTTTTATCATTTTTAGATTCTTAGGAATCTCAGCTTTAAAATGATTCATAATTTGTATGGATTAATATCTCCCACCCTTCTCCCAAGAATATTGCAAAAACAAATTGACCAGTTCATGCAAAATAACTCTTTGTGATCATTTACAGTACATTCAAGTTGCAACTTCCTACAGGTGTTGATAACTTGCAAAATATATATATATTTGTGGGTTTTTTTTTATTTGTATGGTAATAATGTACAATAATATATTTAACAGTATAAAAATATATGTGCATTTCCTTCCTTATGATGTCCTCACTTCTTTGAATTTGTACACTTTGATTTTTGTTTGCGCTTAGGGCAAGTAAAAAAAAAATGTTTATCATTCAATTTTTTTTAATCAAAACATCTTTTAGTTTGTTTCTATTCTTTGCAGGCTGCATTTTATTTTAAATAACTATACTTTTACCTTGTTCAAATACCCGAACTGGATGTACATGTACATGTACATTTATGGTGCTGTATAGTAGTCTATACTGTTCTGTGCATGTGTAAATAGTGCCAGGGTACATGCACAAATTAACCACGTACATTTTACAATACATATTGCATAAAAGCAAGTATTCAACGTGTATGCTATATATCCACAGATTTTCCCTTTGCCTGGTTGGATGGAGCACACAATGTAGGCAACAGTACATGTAGTTGTAAAGCCATTGTTGTGTTTATTGCCTCCTGCGTTTTGTATTATGAATGCATTTAGGGTCAGAAGTCCTGATAGAATCCAAGCTGATTCGCTGATCATGGCCAGTATATGGCTGCTAATAAATGATGTTTGCACAGAGAATTCCGGTGTAAACTGGCTGCTGATTAGCACGTACAAATTGTCAATTGTTGAGCATCGATGTACATACAGTAAAGAGCAGATATAGTTGAAAAATATCTATAATATAGTTGATACACACTACAGGTCAAAAGTGTAACACGTAATCCATATAAATCTGTAATCCATAAAAATCTCTAGCAGATCTCTGCCAGAAGTTGACAGGACCCAGTGTGTGAAATGCTTGTATTTTTGTCAGCCGTAATGTTTTTATCCCCCTAATAAAACCGCTGAGATACATTGTAAACTCATTCAAACCGGTAATGCCTTCACCAGGAAATGCATTACTACTAAGGCAAAATAATAAAACAAAAATTGTTTATTGTCCTCGGTCACTTTGTTTTAGGCGGAACCACAGATTTTTTATTTTTTATTTTTAAATAATGAGTGAGAAATCATGGACATTTGCAAGTTTATTAGTTTAAGAACATTTTCCTTAATATAAAACTGGCAGGGTTTTCTTTATGGGTCAAGAAACGGTGGAAACTCTTTCCAAACAGAGTTCATCTTGAGGTCTTGCTTTCATCTAGCCCTAATCATTTTATGGACACATCGCCTGTTAACTGTACATTAAATGTGCTGAATGTGAACAAATAACTTAATTGGTAGCCTAGCAATTGATCATAAACTGCTGTGTTGTAAACCACTCTGTGTCCAAAGGTAACGACCCCTACGCAAACTGTTCGTCGATATGGTATCCCAAATTGGACTTTTCACCGCTTGGCCAACATTGAACAAACTAAGTCAAAATGTCAAATGGTTGTTGCTAATTTTGCAAACCATGCCGACCTGTTCAAAACAGCAGAGCTTTAGTCTAGTGCTTCCTTCCGATGAGGAAAAGACTTCAAATACTGTGACAGCTGAAAATTATACACACTATTTCTGCAGAAACCCTACTACAATACATGTATTTTCTATCTGATAGCATGTTGGGTACACATGTAGCCTTGAAGGTACATGTAGTCCACAAGGTTACAATCACCAGGCTAGTCTCCACTGTCCAGTAATATTAACAAGTCCTTATTAGGTCAAGCATTCCTGGTGTAGCCTCTTTTTCTGTTCTGCTGAACATTTTAAGGGATTTTGGGTGTATTTTCCCTAAATTAGGGGTTATTTAGTCAAAACCTACATCTAGTATCATTTTGAAAAGGTTTACGTAAACAAGAAAACATTGCGTACAAAATACTGTGTGTTCAAATTATTATTGCATGGGATGAACATTTACTGTGCTTTTTAAATATTTCATAAACATGAAATAATCAATTGTATATTTATGTACTTCATAACTGTATAACTATCCAAGCGCTTAGAGGCATTTTGCATTTTGTGCTTTATAAATTCCTATTATTATTATTTACATGTACATGTATGCATGAACAAAGAAAATCAATGTTTTAAACAAATTATACAAAAGTAAGAAATCTGATAATTGAGACATCGTGTGATCTTGCTGTTGGGAATTTTATGTACTGGTACAGTGTACTGTACATGTACTGGTATATATTTTATAGAAAGTAAGTTATACATGTACAAGAAATGTATTTTAATATGGCTAGCTTTGCTAAATGAATTTGGATGCAAACAAATTAACTGGAGGTTTGCTGTAACGGCAATACGGTAATCAGAAGCCATGTGTCCTTTGCCGCAAGTTGGCCGCAATGCCCCTAAGACATGTTGCGGCACACATTTTCCTGTTTTGGTTCATAGACAACCGATTTATATATATCTGGTGATCACTGTCACGAAGATTGCTCATAGCCCTTTAGTCAGTAAAAATAAGTGACATAATCCCACAATGATTATAAATTATAAACAGGCTAAAACAATTGTTCATTAAAAAGGTGGCATTGGTCCCCCTTTGAAACTTTGATGAAGCAAAAGCCCAAATGTCGTCCTCCTTTGGAAGGTCGAGGCCTGATGTTGTATGTTGTTATCTGTCCCATCAGGTGATGCGAGTCCGCTCTCTCCAGATCCCTCCCGCGCCTCTGCCTCATACGAGGGTGGGGCCATCGGGTTGCCACGCTCGGGTACCAACAGTCGAGTTGCCGCCCTGGAGAAGCAGCTAGCCATTGAAATGAAGGTGAGAAGTACAGCTGTGATGAGTACCTTCTCTTCACCGAGTAAACTCGACAGCGGTGTGCAGATGTGACACGAACCAATGGTTCAGAGACAAATCAGGCACATTATCGAGTTTACTTGCCTCTGGCAGTGAAATGGTTTTAAAGGCAAAATCAAAAACTCAAACTGGTTTGAAGTTGGCAATCTTTTTTCTGCTAACAGCTTCTTTGACGTGTTGCTCGCAGGTTAAACAAGGAGCGGAGAACATGATCCAGATGTACACTCAGGGCCCGAAGGATCGTAAGCTGTCCGTGGAGGCCCAGCAGATGTTGCTGGACAGCAAGGTCAAGATTGAGGTCATCAAGATGGAGATTCTCAAGGTGCAGCAGATGTCCATCAGTAACATGGCGCAGGATCAGGACCATTTGGTGGACGGTATGGACCTGGGTGAGTTTCTGGCCTTCCTCTCTTCTCCCCTTCTTCCAATGATTTTGGAATTTGTTTTGTTTGGGCCTTTTACATTTTTATGACTGCCAGCATTTCAAAAAGAAATTACATCAATAATATTTTTACAGACTTATAAAAAAAAATTCAAAATGGTGGTATTGTTTACGGTGATTTTATACTATTACATGTCGTTGGAAAATTATACATGTTATGTACCCCGCGATCAACAAGGGGAACAAAGGAGGGCTTTTTCCAGATACATGACAAAAAACTGTTTTATTTCATCAGGCCCTTGGCCCCACTTTGTACATGGCTGAAAAGGTTATTCAAGGTTAGACGGACGTTATTCAAATCAAGACAATTATAGAAAACCAAAAAAAACACCCTAAAAATAGGCTGTATTTTACATTAGTTAGGCTATTAGTATGCTTTGAAATGTGGTAAAACTGTGACGTTGACTGTGTCTACATGTGGATAAATGCCCTGAAATGTCATGGGAAGCCATGGGAAGTTTGTAGAGGAAGTCTGTAGAGGAAGTCATGCAGTCAATTGGAACATACACTCCCAGTTACTGAGTTGTTGCTAGTGTGTCACTAATAGTTGTCCATCAAGTTGTTTTTACTAAAAACAGATACATATAGGCCAGTGAGTGGTATTAAGTGGCCAATACATGTACGGTCTGTAAGCAGCCACCCGATGACTAACCTTCCTTTGAACTGTCACAGTGTCATATTCCATGCTCTGGTATGCACATGTACATTTACAAGTACTGGTAGTACATGCCAGTATGTCTCAATGTACAGTGTTGTAGACGGCCTAAAAATATCTCACTTTATGACACCATTGTTGAGTGAACCAATACAGTTCCTTTTTTGTACTAGCAAGTCACCGAACCATTGCACATGCATGTTTTCCATGAAAATCTGAACAGTTATATGTATTGTTACTGCCTGTGATGTCAAACCACAGCCCCCCCCCCCTCCTTCTCCCTTAACCCTAACATTCTGTGTATGGGAGAGAATGTGGTTGTGGGGTGAGTGGTAGTGTCATTGGTGTAATGTTCATCCATGTACATGTACATGTACTACCAAAGCACTTACAGTATCTGTTTTTATGCGAAGACAAATCCCAAGATGGACTTTTCACAATCCAAGGCTTATTGGCCCGACACTAAAATCACTGGCATTGGTGCAAGCCTGCGAAGGGAATATGAAAAGCTAATGAATAATCAACCAAATTGTTTATTAGTTTGTTTTTTAGAATAACAATTTGGATTCATTCACAAAATTGTTTTCAACTTACAATGGTATCTTTATTCTTGGGAATCTCAAGTATCCCAAGTATCTTTATTCTTGATGTTATCAAATGTTGCTATACATGAGAGTATTTCTCTGTATTGGGAAAAAAAAAAAAAATATCACAAATATCTTTATTCTTAATGTTATCAAATGTTGCTATACATGAGAGTATTTCTCTGTATTGAAAAAACAAAAAACTCCACAAAAAACTAACTTGTAGAAATGTAACCATCGTGGTTTATTTGGTGATGTCTCCTTTATTTAGAAACCATAAACAAGCTAAGCGAGCAATTAGTTGTACTGTTGATTGATAATGACTCATCCAAACAGTTTGAATGACAGGCCCCAACCTTTAGGGGTCAGCCTAGCAAGTTAAAATGACTACTGCTATTGTATGCCTACTACTTCAGCGCAGATGTCAGTTTATGTACATGGAGGTATGGTTTATATACCACATTAACTTCAACATATCTGGTGTACAGTCTGTTGGCGTTGGTGGTAGGATGTTCCAAAGTTTATATGAGGATGATGGTACCCGCCCATGTAGCAATATCGACAGCCAATAATATAATCAGGAAGCGGTCAATTCAAATTAACGCTGTTTACTTTGTCCGTCTCTGTTAATCACAAAATTACTGGTGAAATTGTGGATGCTTCAGACAGCGACTCCCACGATAGGGTCTATATATAAGTACAGTGGTTTATGGTGTCACTGTCACCATTGTACATCTTCGTTGGTCCCAGCTTCAAACCCGGACAGTGCCAGTGCGATCCTTACCTGACCTGTGCCATTTTGGCCTATACTGTGGCCGTGCCAACTTTTGCACAATTTGACCATGGTCTGGCCCTGTTTAGTGCCTCTATAAACCTACATTTTTACATGGTGGCTAAGTAAGTTTACTCAGTAGTAAACCAAATATTACCTTGAAGAAGTGATTCTACACTGCTGGCCTTGCTAACCACATTGCAGGGGAGTGGGGGGGGGGGGAGAGAGGGTAGTACATTGTAGCTAAACTGACCACATGTTACGCTCATTATCAGTTCACTAGCTTTACATTACACTGGCGACTCAACCAAGTCTACACAATGAACAATACCATACTACCTGGTACCGGTATCAATGCAGGCAACACATCATTATTTTGGGAGAGTTTTATCCAAGATCGATGATAGAGGAAGGACTGTTAGGCACTCATGCCATGCACTTGCATCTTGATGAAGTCTCTAATGAGGGGAGTGCCTACGGACGACTGTTTTTCTTGTCTTGTCGGTGCGAATTTGTTGGTGTGAAAACTGTGATGCCTTGGCTGTGATGTCTCGTTTGTTTTGATCACCCATCAGTCGTTGATTATTCTACCATTTATACTGAGACAGTAACACTGTGACACGATGATTTTTTGTCTCGTGGGTGAGTACATATCAGTACTGTACCGCAGTACAATTTGGCTTCCGTGGATGAAAGAAATATCATTGTTAGACTCCAGAATATCTGTCCACTCAACTAGTCTGATGTCATTGTAATTGACATCACTGTGAGATGATATTCTAGGATATTTTTTCGAAATGCCGTTTTATGTGATGGGTCTGGGATGTTGGATATGTCCTCTGTATTTTTAAGAAACCTTGGAACATCTTGCCACCAAAACCAAAAGATTATACGTACCAGACGTTACAAAGTTAACCTGACCTCATAATGCTAGCCACGGTGCATTTATTTATTGCCATGCTTGTTGAAAAAGGAATCATTGCTGCGAGCTAATAATTCATGTTGAGAGGAAAATACTTTGTATCTATCCCTGGATGGATTTTACTCATATTGTACAACATTGGCTTCTAGCCAGGGTAAAGGTCATCAGCTTCTGATTTTGGCAAAGGCTCAGTTGAGCTGATAATTTGGTCGTGTTTTCTCTTTGAGAAATAAAGCAGTTATCTATTTTGTACATATTTTGTATTGATATTTTTTGTTGTACATGGGAATTTGAATTACTGACTTTGTCATTTGGACTGCCCACCATATTTATATTACAGAAATCTGCTGGTAGTTCAAATAACATAAATCCGTGTAATACGATTAGGAAATAAATTGTGCTCTCGTTAAATGTTGAATTGATAATTTAGTACGTGAGTTGTAAGGTTACCCTTTTAGCCCTTGGAAAAATATTTCCCCCGGGATAGTTACAAAATATCTCAAATATCCAAATATCTCACCGGCTGGCAGTAATAATTCATGTCCTTTTAAAGAGAAATAATAATCAGTTTTATTACCCTACCTTGTAACCATTTCCTTATGTACTTGCCCCTTTGTCTGATCTTGCCTATCGATGTAGGTTATCGCCGTGCCTCCGCGGCCGACCTTCAGTTGACCCCTTTGGAGTTCCGTATAGAGGAGTTGCGACATCACTTCAAGATTGAGCTGGCTGTGGCGGATGGGTTTAAGAACGTCGTCAAGATGCTCAGCGAGAGTAAATCGTCCGACAAGAAAAGCTTACAAGAGGTAAAATAGAGACGCCCGCTTCAACAAAGGGCGAATCTCATGTACATGAAGGTTTATGGAAGCTAGGTGACAGAATATGGCTTTGACATGTTAAGTTCCCAGAGGCTTTGCATTGGTGGGAATTGATATATGACTGGGGCTTGTCGAATTCACTATTTAAGTTTTCATTGTTTTCTTTTCCTATCCCAACCAGTGACTCTCTCTAGTTGCTAACGAGAACACTTCAAAGTGCATTCTGAAAGCCGTGAACTTGTGTTAGCTAGCTAGGGAGGTGTCTTGGTGTGGACCGTGGTGGTAGCCAGAGGGAAAGCTGTTGTCCTCTGAGGCAAAGTTTCATTCCGAAATAAGTCCTTATCCTGAGGCCTTTGTGACCTTCCTATTCAGGCTGAAAGGGGTATGAT
>JAVCKS010056067.1:0-11581 GCA_032273685.1 Pteraster tesselatus | reverse complement strand
GAAAACAGATCAAACTGACTGGCAGAATCTGTAGCTTGAACCATCTCAATGTGGCTGGCATCCGAGCCTGGTGTGCACACAAGTACAACCTCCATGCCGTAGTCATGAAAAACATCACCTGGGGTCGTAAGAATACACAATTATTTAAAAAAATGTTACTTTCCATTGGGGCAAACCTTTCCACAGCAACCTGTACAACTAAAAGAACATGCTAAAAAAGCGAGCACCATGACCATGCATTGGCAAAACTAGACTGCACTTTGTGTAAGATCATGCTTGTCAAACTCATATCCTCGTCAAATAGTAGTACCCAAGCCTTGCAGTACGAGTTAGTCTGACTACGACTACGAGTTTGCCCAGGTGCAGGTTACCATGGATAATGTGTACCAAACACAGCTACAAGTTGTTACTGGTATAGCAGAGTACGAGAATGGGTTGGTTGGAGTACAATAATTTACCATACCATTGTGGTACAACAAAGTCAATTGTTGCTTTGCCGAGTCGTATTGAAATTCCACCTTGTCGTGTTTGGCAGTTTGTAAGAGCTCACCGGAGCCCGAAAATTCAATCGTTCTACACCCAGCAACACCGTTGCACGAATTACTGCTTCCGGCCAGAGTCTTGGTGAAAGGTACACACGGGTCGTAGGCATACGTCTCGTTCGTGTTTCGGCCCGGTATGAGAGGGAAGAACGCCTTCGTCGGCTTGCCGGCGAAGTGAGTGAGATCGAACCGTCCGCTGCCGTCGGATAGTTTACAGACGCAGAAATTGTCCTCCTCTATCATCTCGCACTTTACATCACGCGCCACATCAGAGCAGAGGGCACACAAGATTGCACCGCAGAAGATGAGTAATATTTCCTTTGAAAGATCCATAGCTTAGTTTTAATGGTTGTTGTTCATTTAAAAATGGCTGCAAATAGCGCAACCCGATTGTTTATGTATTGTTGTACAGGTACTGTACGTGTACATAATACTGTAAGACACATGATGTACTACATCGCTATGGTGCGCTGGTGCCCGCGGCGGGTAGTATTTACAGCTTTCACGTCAACGTGATCGGGGAACCAATTAATAAAAACCGAATTGTACTGATAGAGGGCGTAGTAGCAGTATCATTAAAACGTAAAGATGTACATTCATTTGATTGAAATCAAGCTCGAACACACACTTCCAAAACCATAATATTAATGTCCTTTATTTAATATTTTCATCGAAACAAAACGCACAATCTGATCACTGCTGCATTACTGAATGTGATGAATTGTTTTTAGGACACACAAGTTCACATTTGTGTGTCATTTGTGTGTCATGATTAAGGCTTGACAAAAAAAAGGTTGCCGTGAGGAACAAAGGTACGACAATTAAGCAGTGACGTAGCAATGCAAACCAACATGTATATGCAGCATTTAGTGGTAAATTGGGCTCTATTGTCCCGGCTCTAAACTCAGACCATATTTCTTCTGCTCATGGCATTGACCCTCATACTAATAATATAAACCACATTCTCTCATAAAATACAAAGATGACATTTTATAGAACCCATGAACATAAAACAAATAACACCTATCCATTTTTTTGGTAAGCCCAACGTTCTGTTTGTGGTTATCACGGTTCGACCCTTTTCAGCATCCACAGGTCAAAGGTCACAAAGCTGTGTGAGCAAGTACTGTTTCTTGGTAACCAACATTGAAATTATCAAACATTTCCAACATTCTGGTGTCAAGAGGAGACTTCCAATGTCAGAATACAGCGAGTTTAATTCCTGGTTGATGTTACACAGAGGCAAGGTCATCTCTCTGCAAAAATAAAAAGCAGAATAATTTATTAATTCATCGAAATCTTTCCCTCTAAAATCTTAGAAAAGAAATTGTACACGCACATGGTACATTTCACCAACGTAACAAAGGAAACCACAACTGCGGTACATTTAACTACATGTTGTTTAAGGATATGCTTAGCTAAATTTCGCCGCATAATTTGGATAGATGACAAAGTGCATGCATGTACAGCATAACATTTTAGCTAGTTCCAGAAACAAAAAGTAAACATTTAAATGTTTGTTTCTTTATGTATAGGTGCACAATTGCTGCCACTATGAAATTTTCAAAGACTAGGCCTCCAGCATATCGTACCATTTCGTTATAATTTGTAATGTGCTGTCGAATCTTGGAGGTGTCTGTCCACGTCACAAAGTCTTCCAGATTTCTGAAATGTCGCAAAACAAAAAATTTGTTAAAATCAAAGGCAGCAAATGCCGGAGAATATGCTTGAGTGGAGTTTAGGAATTTCACAAAGCTAAATGCCAAAACATGCAGAAATATGACTACACTTGAAGTCGCGCATATCTGGAGTTTACTACAACTGGAAATGTTTGGGTATTATTGTCAAGACAACAGTCAAAGCTACATTACCTGGTGACTAAGAATGCAGGATCTAAGACAAGCTCAGGACCAACTCTGATGTCTGAAAGTTTTACTGTTAAAGATTTTTTTCATTTTTTTTTCAATTTGATTGATAATTGACAATTTGGTAGGTTTGACTATTGGTTTGTAGTCAAAACCAATAATTAGTCGGGGTAGCTCAGTCGGTGGAGCACTTGTTTTGTGTTCACAAGACTCTGGTTCAAACCCCGGCGAGGTCCACTCATCCTTGCATCCTTTTGGCATAGTTAAATTGAGCAGCATTCCCCGCGAATAGGGCGAGTACAGGGTGCGCCCCATACTAAAAAAAATAAACCGATTCAGCTTCCACAGATCATCGTGTTGTTTTGTCTTTACTGCCACAATGTAAAGGATACGGCCTTGCTCAATAAATCGGACAGCATCGGCAACCTTCTGTGCCATTTTAAGTTTCACCATGACAACGGGAAGCCGCCTCCTACAGAAAGAGGATGCGGAGACCTGATCGCACAGTTCCAGACTCCGCTTTGTCGGGATCAGACCCATCATGTACCTGTAGTAAGATGGAAAAAAAAAGTTCTTAGCTTTGATGTACGGCGTGAAAACAAATTCATCTGTGGATAGTTACGGAGTATTTTCTTGTCAAAATGAATGGATGGCACAGTGCCAGCAAAATTAATAACTATCTGTGAAAGGATGTTTTTTTTGGGGAAAAAATTGTTTGTCAAGGTGAAATTGGTCTTAAATCGCACAATCTTAAACGTGAGTCGTTTTGTTCACCAGTTTAGATAATACTAGACACAGACTACTGAAATTTAGACAGATTATGACAATAACACAATACTTACAATTTGTTGATAAGTTGGGCTGTGCATTGCGTTCTGAATGGATCTTTATCATCGAGCCGTTTCACTTTGTTTGTTAATCCTCGTACATGTCGACTTAGCTTATTGTACCTGTTAACAATCAAATGTGTTAGGGCCAATAAGAAAAAACACCCTAAAAACTTTGTTTATAAATCTTGTTACCATTGTTTTCGTTAGATGTTTTATTCATACCTAGATGCGATCTTAGTTAGACTCCAGAATACTCTGCTAGCAGAGTATTCTGCTATTATACTCTGCTATTATGATTAATCTGTACACCCAGTACACAAAGATTATGTTTTAGGAAGAAAATGTGCTGAACAAGTTCTGGAGTTGCTCCGTCATCTTTATTCGACATAAGGACGACATCCTGTTATTCTGTTAAAATTTCTTAGTTGGATCTCATCTAATCGTCGACAATTAATATTCCTTTGCATTGTCATTGGTTTGATTGGAAGTTTTCTCTACACTAGTCTATACTGATTTAATACTGGGTTAGGACGGATGGGACTTACTTCGTGTAGTCTTCTCGTTTTTGAATATGATACTTTCTCAGCACCTTAACTTCTCTCAAATTATTGTCGACTTCCCAGGATATGAAATCTACCTTTTTAAGAAGCTTTTGCTCGTGATATTTAAGTTTTCTCATTGTGAAAACAACTGAACAACAATTGGCCCCAACTGTGCTTTCACGATCACGCGTTAAAACTGATTTAAAAACACCACTAATCTGTAATATCGCCCTCTGTTGACAATTACCGTAACAACTAGTCTTTTACTTAAAATAAGCTAAACGTTGGTTTTTAGCGAAACAGCGCCCTCTAATAGCAAAACCTTTTTCTAATTTCCCTGATAACACAGTCGATTACGTGGAAACTATACTGATAATCGGAAAGAAGGGTACCAGTTAAAATTATAATAATGTTGTCGTTATCATTATTATGTGTATAGTACGCGTACATATTGTCATGGGCTAGCTAGCTAAGCAACAAAGGACGCCATCTTCCACGTATGATAATTGATTGACTGACAAAATGAACGACAACCTGTGGAGAGAAATTAGAATTTGGACTCTGGGGTATAAATTTCGAGTAGGAATAGATGCGCTTAAATAAAGACCCGTCAGAATGGAATTTATGCAGTATAACAGAGGGACCAGTTTTGAGGGAAATGGCACAACCGCTGAGATAAGCAATGAAACCCGCGATATGAGCGTTGAGGATTTGGTTCTGTCGATGCGACAGGATCTGTTCGTGGACGATTCGGGCATCGAGAATTCAACGGGTTCAAACGACGACAGCTACGGTTGCGGTATGACGAGTGTTCACGTTCAGCCAGGCGCCGTATCTGTGCGGACAAACGCCGGCGTCGGAAATAAACAGATTCGTGAAGAAATTGCGGATATTGAGGTTCGTCAGTCGCTCAGTCAACATCGTTCAACAGAAGATAGCTCCATTATGGAATCAGGAAAGGTAGGCCTAGGTAGTAGGTCCTAGTCCCAGAGCAGCCTCAGCAGGTCAAACTATTTTGAAATATTTTGAATAGGACTTGGTAATGCTGGTTAGACCTATGACCAGAGAGATTTCCTACAACAGTTGTCATATTTGAGGGTGTTATTATCCCCACGCCAAATTTGTTCAGCTTACTTTAATATAGAATATCCCGCCACTCCTTATTTGGTGACAAGCGCCCAAGGCCAGGGTAACCTAAGTTTTAATTAGCATTTCATTATCTGTAGACATTGATGTAAATGACTTCATAATCAGCCTTGCAACATTCAAAAATATGGTTTTATGAACTTTATCTAGGTCTATAATCATTCAATGATTCCAAACTTTGAGGGCAGTGTATACTACTACATATAGTAATATTTTGGGGTTTTAAATCGGACCGCTGGTTTTTGTGAATTTATTTTGTAAAGTCACGTGGCATCACTCAGCTTCCATTTCTCAAATCTTAGACTAAGTACTCCACATAGCCTGTTTGATTTCACAGTATAGCATCCATAATGCAGTATTATAATACAGTAGGATTGTGTAATAATGATATTCACTCGTAATTCTGTCCACTGCATCATTTTAAGGACATAAATAAATTCCATTGGAGTGCTAACAATTTTCTGTATTTTTAAAGTGATAATTTTGTACTGTTTCAATTGTATTATTCTATTTTACAGCACTACGCTCCTACTGAAAAGTATTATGTCCAACATGATGATAACAGAAACATAACTAATGGAAGTCACAGGTCAACAAGTTCTCATCATCAGCAGCAGCAGCAAAAACAACAGTATGACCCGCAGCAGCAGCAGCAATTGCAACAAGATCATCATCATCATCATCATCTTCATCGTCATCAACAACAACCACAGTATCAACAGCGAACCTTATCCAACGAACAGGCCCAACCACAGCTGGCATCGCAATTTTACCAGCAGTTGCGGATGAGTTGGGGCCCGACATCGAAACAAAATGACTTCACGAGTCAACCGACAAGTGACCCATCACATCCACCGTCGCCTGGATATGCAGTACCCGACTCGGATCCCGATCTGAGCCCACGCATGCTACCCAAGCCGCCGCAGGAGCCGCATCGCGGATCCCGCACCCGCAGCAGCCTGCGCCGCGCTGCCAATCTACTCCTCAACCGCAGCCGACTGAGCCTGTCGGACGGGGAGACGACGCGCAAGCCCACGCCTCCGCGTTCCCCCCGCAGTAACGATGACGACGGCATCGACAGCCAACGTCAGAGGACGTCCAAGGCTCCCAGCATTCGTGAACGTCTCCAGAAGAACAGGAGCAAAATGGGCGATCTGATGCGGTCGCAAAATCACTCCCGAGCTAGACGTGCGAGTCAAGACAACATTGACCCAGGGTCGTCACCTTCTGAAATGCAACCGTATCGAACTACAGACAGGAAGTACGCGAGTGCCGATAACCTAGGACACATTTTTTGTGAAGATAGCAGGCCCTTGAGTAGTTTATACGAGGATAAACATTTGTCTGTGGTGGACAGTAACCCAAGGACACCTTCACCTGGTTACAAACTGAGGCGCCATAACAGTGGTCCGGTTTACCAAGAAGCCAACAAGGAATTAAACAACCACCATCACAGAGGTATACAGCCAACAAAGAATTTACTATTCAACCACCACTTTCCAATATAATCTAATAGCACCCTCTACTTCTGACATTGTTTATTTGTGCCAACCAGTTGAACGTGTCACGTCAGAGTTTATACATTGCTAATGCTCTGTATCTTTCCGATGTCACAGTTCGATCATGTGTTTAACTGGTTGACATTGTGTATATAAGGAAATGACAATGTTTATAAAAAGCGCTATTGGAATGTCAATAAAAGCCAAGTCCTGGTTATCATATGCGAGACATGCATACACATATGCAAGCTAATTGCAATCTGCTGCTAACATTGAGTTACATATGGACTGTCCAACGATTTCATCTTGAGAAGATTTTCTTGTCCCAATTACCTTTTGGCTGGCAGCAATAATTAATTTTCTAACAGAAATTGTTTTTTCTGGATGTTGTCAATTTTCCCCCAACTTGCAAACACTGACGAGAAACAAAAAATCTTTAGCCTAATTTTCAGCATTTGGCGTTTAATTATTCAGGTTACCACACTGCAGACAGTGACTCGGACTGTAGTATGGTCAACGGACGGATTATGCACAACCAACCCAGGTGAGTTGGGTACATTTCTTGGATGCTCCAAGGATCTGTTTGTCAAAGAGAGTTAACAAGCAATAGTGAACTAAACGGTCCTGGACTCCACCCTGACCAATGCCAGATGTCATCGTTGGTGGTACGTCAATCGGTTTACCTGGTGCTCCATCGGCTTTGTGAAAATGTCAAGTAGACTCTCTTCAAGGGGCAAGGGACATAATTATTATGGTGTTATTTATTTCCACAGGAACGAGTCATACAAAGCAATGCCATCGACCCGTGACACGCTTCACGCACTCCAAAAGAAACATGACGTCACGACCCCTACAACAAGCCGACACATGAGAAAGTCGGTTAGCGGCCCATTGAAAGCCGATCATAGTATTCACTTAGTACGGTCATCTGATGAGAGGTATGGTATCCTGTATCCTCTTTAGCTTGGGAAATTAATGTTCATCAAGAAAGTATTCTGTAACTATCCGTGAATGGATGTTTGTTTTTTTACATTCTTTAAAAGCTATTAACGAGGGAAACCCTACCAAATTATCAATTCAACATTTTTTATTATTTCTCAAGAGGAAATCCGTCAACTAAAGAGTATGTCGTTATTTACTGATGTAACTCATTACCATAGAAAAGTACAAAATCGATTCAAAACAGGCGCAATGTTTTGCTAATTCTCTCACTAGGTCTCCAAGGGATTTGTCGGAGTCATGGGTCGAACAGGGCGCCCGCCCGAAACACTCCATCGAATCCAACGAAACCGAGGATGTCAAGCACGAGATATTCCACGACACTCCAATCGGAATGAGACTCGATCCCTCCCGTGACCATCGCAGGAACGAGAGCAGGACATCTCGCGACGTTGACGTCGAAAGGAACAACGGTCGCGGCGGGTCCAGCCGCAACTCTCGGCCTGCGTCGCCGTCTCGTTCGGTTCATTTCGAGGACGGTGACTCATCGCCGATCAGCGAATCGGATAGTAGGAGATTGGGCTCTCGTTCGGGATCAAGAGGCCGTCGGTGCGATGATGCCGAAAACCGGGAAGCCAGTTGGCAGGCGGACGAACAGTACGCTCCCATTAAAAACAATGGCCACACGAGGGAGGATCCTTATGCCACTATTGCCGATGGAACAGCACGGATATTCGCCGACGAGAATCCATACGAAGAAGTTCATTTTCAAGAGCACAAGGTGAGGCGGCCTGCAGGGGACACACCCGCCACAGACTCGGAGCTTTATGCCAAGGTTGACAAGAAACGACATCGAAAGAAAAAGGGCCACGAAGTTGGAAAAGAGGTGGATGCGGTGGATGGTGTAGAACCGAGCCCTCTCATTGGCACTACAGGTATGCATAGCACAGTTTGGGTTTTAATCGAAGATCTCAAATGTTGAGAAAAAATAATAATTTGTGCGTTTGTGAAGTCGGGTAGAAACTGACTTATCTAATTGTACATAGCACTGTTGTGGGATCAACAATTAGTGTGGGTTTTGTAAAAGATATGAGGTCTACCATTACTGGTTATCAGACTCGGCCAGGGAATAATGAATGTAACAAGCGGTACAACTGAAGAGTTCTGCTTCATTTTTTGGCTCGTGGACCTGCAAATCGTCGCTCGGCTGACAGAACCCTGAAATAATCAGAAGGGCACAAAAACTGCTCTGCCGTCCCATTTTAACATTAGTAGCAGCTAATCTGATATAAGTGATGATAATTTCCTGTAATTAGGTGCAATTTGGCACAAAATTATTTTAAGACACAATAGCTGAAGTTGCGAGGTTATGTACTTTAGTTTCAATGAGATACAAGGTTTTGTCACTAAGCGACGATATGTTTTTAATTGTGCTTTATAGTTTTCAATCAGGTTAAGGTCTGTGACGAGGCAGGCTGTCTTACAACCTTTTGTCATCCATTTTTAATGCAATTTACAATTTTTCTGTGGCAGACAAACCTCGGAGAAAGTATTGAGGCATCCAATGTTTCCATGACTGCACATAAATCAAATATGAAAGTCTTCCCCTTTCTCTTCCTCCCTCCCATGTGACTTTTTTGCCGCAAAGCTCAGTCACAATTATGGTTGCGTAACTTCCCTCCTTTGTCAGCAGCTGGCAACGAACCGATATACGCTCAAGTCGACAAGACGAAGAAGAAACCGCCAACAGGTTCCGGGCGTAAGCACCACACCCGAAACCGAACCCAGTCCGATGCATCTGTAATCTCAAACGGAAACCCCTGCGCTACCGAGGCATTCGATGATAGCATCTCACAGGTTGGCAGTGAGGTATTCGATCGTAGCAAAAGGTATTCTACAAAGTTTGGAACAGTTGCCCCCCCCCCCCCCACCCAAGTCTGAAAGACCGGTTTTATAAAAGAGGCAGACAAAATTATTACAATTATTGGTGTAGACAGGATATCTTTCTAGCAAACTGTTGGCGGAAATATTGGGAAACCAATGCTACTTGCGTGAGGTCATGTGTGATCAAGTAGGGCTAACAAGGGTGAGAGAGAGAGAGAGGGGTGACTATAAAAATGGCAAAATGAGTGAGTGATGTTGATTTCCCGTGTGATATTAATGTTGTATTCATTCAGTGCTCTCCCAAGTTCGTCAACGCTGTGCCCAATCAGATTCACCCTGCTCATGTCTGGGCTGTAATACGGCCATGTAGTTAAATCCTATCCCATAGAACATGCTGGCAATTATATCTGTCAACAGGGATCGAATGTTAAGGAAAAATCCCAAGACTTGAAGAGAAAAATAAGAGGCATTGACTAATGTCAAACATCAACCCAACATTTGAGTCGTATTATTATCTGTTTTTCCGGGGAAAGACCACTGGCCTTGTGCCAGCGGGCCAGTGGGTATTTTGAGACCTGGTTATTAACGGTAGTGACTGCGTTGACTATAAACCTGTTTTGTTTTCCTTTTGATACAGCAATCTGCATCATATGTCTGATATAAGTGGCTCACAGTCTTCAATCACGTCCCGTGCCTCCATCTCGGATAGGATGCAGAGCTTCGGCAGGGCCACAAGAAAGAGACTGGGCTCCATAAAGCGAACCCTGAGCTTCGATAAGATGGACAAGGTGGGCAGGGGCGGTGACGAAGACAAACCCCAGGTATGTTTGACAATTATCACATTCTGCCATTTACATGATGGAACTGGAAAAGTTTAGAAACACAACATTTCTTGAGATATTATATAGGAGTACAACATTTCATTAAGCCATATTTGTAAACTCTGTCAGGCTTTATAATTACCTTCATCAAATTATTACGTTGTTACCCTACATTTCTAAATATAATGATGTAGTTTTCTTCAAAAGGGCACCATTGGATATTTGAACAAATTTTAGTGTACCTTCATCAAATTATTACGTTGTTAACGTTACATCTCTAAATATAATGATATAGTTTTCTTCAAAAGGTCACCATTGGATATTTGAACAAATTTTAGTGCAAGGACAAGAACACCTCAAAATATGGCAACGGATAGAAAAAGGGTTGTTTTGTAACATTGTTCATAATACATATGTAGAATTATGTTGTTGTGATAATCCTTTTATAACACTGTTCCTTCATATCCGCGATGCTGTTTCTACCAACAGTTAAAGAGGTCACCGTCTTTGAGGTCATTGACATCGCTGTTCAGTAAAAAGGACAAATCCCAAGATGGTTTGGAACCAAGTGGCAAACTTAATAAGAGGTTTGTCAGTAATTTGAAGTTTATTACTTGTTTTTGCATTTTTGTTTTTCAATAACAATAACTATAGAATAAAAATAATTAAGATTAATAGTCAATCTCAATAACAATAGTAAATCTCAAAAAAAACAAAATCTTCTCAGAAGCCAAGTTCTAACTATAGTTTTAGTGTCTTGGGGACTTTCTGTCTTTGTGAAAGATTTACCCATAAACTGACATATTTTGTCATAAGTCATGGCTCATTTAATATCAATGCTGTTGTGATTGCTCTGGCCCTGACCCTAGGGCATTTGCAAACTAGTTCCTCCCCTTTTTCATTCTCATATCGAGGGGCAATGTCCAGGGGGGCGCCAAGACAATTGATACCCTCAGTGAAGTTACATGTCTTTTTCTCGTATACCTCAGACGATCCGCCAGCATGAGCGGTCTCTACGTCCGACCCCAGCGCTCGTCCCAAGAGACCGACGTCACCGTGCCCAGCCACATGAGGAAGGTTGGCAAGCTGCTACGGCTCAACTCCGACGGCTCCCAGGTGGTTCAGCTCATTAAGCCCCCCGCTGGACCCTTCGGGTTCTACATCGCCAAGGGAACATCAAATTTTGGCTCCGGTGAGTAAACCATTTTGTTATATTATGTTACATTATATTAGATTATATACCACATTATATAACATTTAATATATACCATTTTGTACTATTCTGTGAATAGTACAATATATATTAGATCATCTGAAATATATTTTAATATATCTTGTGAATAGTACAATATATATTAGATCATCTGAGATATATTTTATTATATCTTGTGAATAGTACAATATATATTAGATCATCTGAGATATAACTACTTTAAAGGACATAGGGCGACCGGGCAATAGGAACGTGCACAAACTTCTTTTCCCTTTTCTACCACTACCCCACCCCCTCCCT
>JAVCKS010055846.1:0-21535 GCA_032273685.1 Pteraster tesselatus | reverse complement strand
TAACTTGCCAATATGTTTGATATTTTCAAAAACTGCAGTTATGAGAAATATTTTAATCATTTTGGGAAGTCGAAAGGGTTAATGTATATTAACTGTAAATTATATTTGTATAAATCTGTACACTTTCAAAATAAATAAATATTTGTGTTGGTGTGAACTTTAATTTTCGACATACATACTGTACATAGGCCTTCTTATTTGGAGAATTAGGGTAACAGATAAGTTGTTTCTGGCTTCAAGACTCTACCTAATGTTTACATCTGATCTTATAATATACACATGTACAGTAGGAACAACCTAGAGGTGTGCAAAGTTGAGCCGCCATAAAATCTCGACCACAATGATCCAGTCTAATAATGCCTCATACTTGTGTAACCTTTAGTTATTTATTTGAAAATGTGCCATCAACTACAGTGTAACAAGCCGGTATGTACATGTACATGTACAGTATGTAATTTTAATCCCTGATTATTTTACTTATTGATGTAATTACCAAAGCTAACTTGTTTTCTATTAACCTAATTACCAGTAATTATATCAGCTATAAACAGAAAAAACAAATACATGTACATGTACATGTACATCTAAAAAATACCTCCTCTACTACACATTTCTCACCGACATAACCGGAGGCACATTACGGCTATGGAAAACAATTACCGGCTCGTACGGGGTTTGTTTCATCAAAACAAGTAATGAAATTGAAAGTCTTGTCAAGATTACCCACGAGTTCATCAGTGTCTTGTGTGTCCTCCTCGTGCCCTTTTCTCCTGCTGAGCTAATGTTGTGCTCGGTTGGATGTGTTTGTCTTAAAATGATCCTAAAGATGTTCAAATAGCGTTGATAGGGGCATTTGTTTTGATGAAACAAACCTATATGAGCCGAACACTACTTGACTTGGCATGACATGCTTTTCGTGCATGTGTACTACTAATTATTTGTTTTATGAGTATACTGTAACTGTACTGTACAACAATGGAATCTGCGTCCTTTCCCACCCGGATGACCACTGCTCCATCAATATTAGTGCTATTGTAATAAATGAGGTGTCAAAAGGTGTGGAAGAAAATGACAGTTCAGTCCTGCTTGATCAATTCTTTTGGATTCTACATTTAACAGTATTTCTCAAGGTTAAATGGGTCTGAAAATACCTCTTCAAGTACATATACATACATGTATTAAAGATTAATACGTATGTCATGTACATGTACATGTGCACATGTATCAAAATTAACACCTTGGTGCCATCCGGACAGTCAGTATAGTCCCATTACTTACAGCCATGGCGACCTACATGATAACACAGTTCCACCTGTACCAGATGGTGCTGTCCCCTCCCCATTTCCTGGAGACTTGTCAAAATAATATATAGTGTACTGTCTAATGTCAGTCTTCAAAATACCATAGATTTGTTACAGTACAGTATGTGTAAATTAATTCTCTACTGTAGCAATATTTGCCAAAAGAATTTACATCTAATTCAATTCAAAGACATTTACATGTAGGGTTGGATCTGGATGATTGGGATAATTAATTGCATTTATAAGTAAATTGCTACATGTACATGTAGATAAGTAATTTCACTATGGTCAAACAAGAGATATGTTGCCTGCTTGATAATGCTCTCTCCGGGGGATAAGGCTATCATTATGTATACAATTCTTGCTACTAATGTAATTAACCTCCACTGAGATGAACAAAACCCAATTACGCATTACAGCATGTATGCAAATCCCAAATCAGCACCGTATTTACAAACTACATGTAGCGCAGGTACGTGTATGAATCATCTGTTTATGATACTTTGCATGCCCCCTGATGTCTTGAAATCCAAGACACGTGTACCCGAGGTCCACCAATTAAGTTATTCTCGACAGCACACTCCACCGGACATTGACTCTTCTCCTCAGAGGAAAGAAGATGTCTCAACGACTGGGACGATTTATTAGGCACCAGAAGCAAATTCATCAACCGAATCATCCCCCCCTTTACCTGAGTTGTTATGTGGACACCTGTCATAGGTACGCTATGCTCCTGAAAAACAAGATTATATTGTTTGTCACAGATCCTATTTGAATATCTTGAGGTCAAAGGTCAAGGATATTCCCACCACTGGTTTGGATTACTTCCCATTGTCAGTCATGAACCAGGCAAGCAACTTCAGGAGAGGCTTTCGCTCCTGTGTAATAAGATACATTTCTAACCCTGCGATAGAGGTTATGAAAATGCCATCCAGATCTTTTTATTTTAATGTATGTGATTGTGAACAGCTTGGCCTATTCTGAGGCTCTCCTGCATGTTGTTGTGATAGTCTGTGGTTTGTCAATGTGTAGGCTTCGATCCTTGTTGCCAACTGGGAGTAGGGGACAATATTCGAATTGGGAGAATACGTATTGTGTTCTTAATGGTATCAAATGACTATTTAGCACCACAGTATTTATACTACTGTGTTTATTTAAATATAAATTGTGACTCAAAGATATATACTGTGTGTAACAAATTTTCATTTAATATTTCTGCTTATCTAATATTTTTTTCTCCTCATGGCTTTAGCTATACATGTACACGTACTAAGCATCTTTTGCACTTCCTATAGAACTCAACCAAAGAAACTTAGTGAGAATATTCATGGTGAAGTCCCTTTAAAATGGCAATCAACATGACAATTGACACCCAAAATAGCAATGAAAAATGGGTTGGATGTGCAAATTGGTAGTGGTCCCAGCTCCCTTACTAATGCGTTAACACATTCGCTGTATGTGGTGGTATATTAATCTTATAGAGACAAGTTTGTGCCTCCTAGATGCGCAATATGCGCTTTATGCACAATATGTACATGACTGCCAGTACTCATGTACATGTAGTTAACCCACAAAACTATGCCCTGTGGAGTCTGCTGGAAATAGTAACACGAAACGTGATAAATGCTGTTTTTGGATCAATCATTTATCAAATACTGACGTTAGGAATTATTTTCATGTACATGTATCTACTGTATGCTTGATTAAGTTGGATGTTTACAGAACCTGGAGGAAAAATATGTTCGTTCTCTAAGCCTAACCCGCATTTAAAAACATAAAAATAAAAATAAAAACAGTTTCTCATTTTTTATTTTAGACGGTGCATTGATTTTTATTTCTCCTAAATGTTCATACTTTACCCAAAATGTTATGCTATTTTTGTTTGTTTGCAAGTTAATTATTGCTTAGGATGAATTAAAATTAATTATTTAAATAAAATGAAGTTGGCCATAACAAATAATTTAAATTAAAAAAAAGGAGCCTCCTCTTGTCATTTCCATAAAACCTACACCATCAACTGTTTTTGTCTGCACATATTGGTTGTCATTGTGGAGCATAGAACTTTAACTTAACTGAACAGGCACATGTGGAGAGGATGGAAAGAATATGTATGGCCCTAGTTAATTACACTTTGTAAATATGTGATCAAAGTTTATGATACATGTAGTTGCATATGCATGTATTGGTGTTTGAACCAGTAAGAACAATCAAGTGCTGTTCCATATAAACAAGAAGTATGGTAATTATCGGAAACACAGAATCAAGTACCACACACACAACTGAACAGCAATTCATGTCTCATAATTTAAGGCTTCATGCCTCCACCTGAAAAGGATGCTGTCACATTTTTACACACTTGTTCTTGCATGTATCTGCAATAATACTCGTTTTTATGTGGCTGCATTTAGCATTAATAATGCTCTACTTAACATGATCTTTAATGGTGATGTGGTACTGCATGTAACAACATTTTCTCATTGCTGGGCATACATGACTATTGTGATTGACAGCTGTACAAAGTGAGAGCTTTGGAGTGTATAGAGAGCAAGTGTGAATCTGTTAGTGATTACAGACGTGGCTAAAAAACAGACAGTGATTCTGCATGCACGGTTGGGTTTGACAGCAGTCAATCATGTGTAGAGCAAGACCACAAGTAATTGTAGTGGTTCATCAGTATTCAAACTTTGGTTTGTAGGGACTGAAAGTGTATGGACCCCCATTGAGTACTGGCAATCTTGTTAGGCAGTACTTTGTTCCTCATAGATACATGTACAGTATAAGCATAGATGCATCTCTTGCAAGTTGACTCACCATGGATACTGTGGGGAAACAGTGCCTACATGTACCTTCACTCTTCGAATTCCTGTAGAAGTTTCGAAGTTTGTTGTTAATTTTGCGGGTGATATATCATTTTATTTAATCAGAGTAAACACATTTTGTTTAAAATTTGTCGCAAGTTCTCTCATGATTGCCAGGATTCAGCAATGTTGAAGGCATACAGTAGTGAACAATATCGTGGCGATCTTGTGGGTTACTCCTTTGTACCTTCTGAGATATAGGGCTATAAGATATACTATCGGTATATTACATGTATATCACATGTATATCGGTATATAATTGCACTTCCATTGTAAAGACTGTAGCTACATGTATTTCACTAGGGAGCATAGCCGTCCATAGCTTATGAATATCATATTCATACAGTATTGTCGTTGGCGCAAGCACTTAATTCCTTCATTTTGTATCTCAACCCCCTTCTATTATTTATTTATTTGTTCAAATCAGAGCATTAAATCAGTACAGCATTGATTCTGTAAAGGCGATAATCCATTGAATAATAGATGTCATGTTTACTGAATGGCTGGCTTTTGAGTTTTGTGTGTACATGTAGGTATATTCATTCTTTGCCACTCTTTGTGTTAACGTGACCCATTAATCCAGTAATAAATGGGTCCTGCTCTGCTCAAGTCATTGTGTGGCTGACTGTCTGTATTGACACAATATACTGGTTGGTATTTGCCATCGCTTGATAAATAGATTATGCCGCCTTCCTGAAAAAGAATTGAGAGAGAATTCTTATTGCTGAAGGAGGAGTGAAGTACCTCAATTCCTCACAGAACGCCTTTCACTGTCATGGGCGAGTATATATATATTCGACTGTGCGTGCCTTGCCCAGATGTGCAAGATACATGTATGTTGAATATGTGCAAGATGGGTTAAAGATGTGCATGTAACATCCCCGCCCTGGTACGTGTATTGTTCAATTTACTATGTACGTGATGAGAAGTTTGTAATAAATGCTATAATATGCAATAAGAATGTGTTATCGCCAATTGATCTTTATTAAAACAAATTAGTAGTAAGAGGGTTAACAAACATTTTTTTTTTTGCCGGTGGCTAATTTAGTTTGTGGTGACCAGTGGTGATTGACAGCGGTGGAGGTTGGTGGCAGTAGGGTTGACAGCGGTGGCTGTTGGAGGGCGGCGGTGGTGTTGAAAATGGTTGTTGAGGTTGACGGTGGTGGTGGTTGATGGTGGTGGTGGTTGACGGTGGTGGTGGATGACGGTGGTGGTGGATGACGGTGGTGGTGGTGGTAGACTGTGGTAGACGGTGGTTGTGGTTGATGGAGGTTGTTGGTGGTTGACGGTGATGGTGGTAGACGGTGGTTGACGGTGGTGGTGGATGACGGTGGTGGTGGATGACAGTGGTGGTGGTGGTTGACTGTGGTTGATGGTGGTCGTGGTAGACCGTGGTTGACGGTGGTTGACAGTGGTCGTGGTAGTAGGTTTTTGACGGTGGTCGTGGTGGTGTTTGACGGTGGTCGTGGTAGCGGCAGTGATGTTTGATAGTACTGACAGTGGTGGCTCCGGCCGACTGTAGTTGTTTGCAGCTATTCTGTAAAATAGAGAGTTCCAAATTACAGCCCACCCGATATTTTTGGAGGACACTTAATGACAAATTCATTCAGTACATTTTCCTCTTGTGCTTCGTACAGGCAGATACATGTGTCTATATTTAAACTTTGTTGTGCCCAAGATGGTCAGAATTATCCCCCTCCCGGTGTTCCTTTATAACCTGCCTGACAATCCCGCCCCAGGCACCCCTGTTGATGTACTTGATTGGAAAGCCTTTCAAGTACGTGTAATGGAACATACCACGTCATCATGTGGAAATATCAATGAATGGAGAATTTCTTTTATTATTCCCAGCGGAGGGGAGGTGGAAGCAAGCAGCTAATACAACTGTACAAATAAGCTATGTGGTACTACATAGCCTACACTGGAAACTGTAATTTAGATGTGTATCGCTCATCTAAGGTAGAGTTCCCTCCCCACGGGTGTGTTGTTTACATGGGTAGCATGTACGTACATTTATCATTAATTGTCATTTATCCAGTCACTCATTGCTTATAAACAGCTATTTGTATTGAAAGTACATGTACATGTATGATGTATTTGCTATATTCACATTTAATGCTTGATGCATGTAGAAACCAATGCGCATGTAAACCAATAGACTTATTGAGTACATGTACACCCTGCTCCCACCCTGCTCCCACCCTGCCCCCACCCTGCTCCCACCCTGCTCCCACCCTGCTCCCACCCTGCTCCCAGGCTCAACTACACTGTATGTTTGCCCTTCATAAGCACTACAAACTGTCGAATAATGCGCTAGTAATATCACGATATATATGTCATATTTAGATTGATGGACTGACTCTGCGTATCTAGCTTTCTGTTATTTGTTTTTGCTTGGGGAAGTGTTTTCTCTATTAGATCTGTGCCGCTTGGGATGTAATGGAAATGACAGGCTGCGTTACTCAATGTACAGTACATACATGTATATACATGTATGTGTGTAGAGTACTTGTACAATAATGATATTATATACTCCATGATAACAGTATTCCATGGATGAGTGGCATACAGTAGTGATACTTGTTTTCTGATGGTTGTATGGAATTCAGGTGACCTAGTGCTGTTTTCACATTAGGTTTGGATCCTAATATTTGCCAACATGGGAGTTTTTGGTTCCTATTTGACCTGATGGGTTTCCCCAGTTTCCCACAACTTTCAAATTCCACCCACTCTACACCTTGAATCGGAAAATACCTGCATGTTAAATCAGAGTATAGGATAATACTGTAGGTGGTAACAGGGGGACACTGTCACAATCGTGCTGGTGGAATGACCCGCATACATGTATGTACTGTACATGTACACGACGGTATATATCTAAATAAAGATAATAATAATATACCAATTTAAATAATTTGAACTAACAAGACCGATCAAGCATCCTCCCACAAGCTGGGAAATGTCTTCTTTATCAATACACCCTGACCTAATGTGTTACCATGCTTGAAGTTATGGAGAAATTGTTATGTAAAGCCCACTCTCTGTGGTTAAACTGTGGTCATAATTATTCCCAAAAAATCTAATCGTTTTGCTCATTGGTCCATCTCAAAAATCTGTCTACATTTTTCCTAAATCCTGTAATCACAGATAAAACAACAAACAAGCAGACAGGGATGAACAACATTTAAATCCCCTTGGCGGAGGCAATAACAAAACGAACGAGAAAAAAAGTGTTGCCCAAATCCGATTACCGGTTCCAGAAACACCTGCAAAACAGTGAAACACAGCCTCGATGTACGGGATATCTCGCCCAATATCATGAAGGGAAAAAAAGCGAAATCCAAGCCGCCAGCTAAGTCTGTTGCAGTCAAATTTGTGAATTCATTATTGTCAATCATTACATATTTCCTCTCGCCAGTATTAGATTACCGGTAACCAGATTCAGCTCGTAGGAGGTGCGTGGAGCAGACTCCTTGTTCTCCTGTCCGAGGGTTCTTCACAGCACGGTAGCATTAGTGCCGAGGATGGAATAACACTCATAATTATTTTTATCAGATTTTGTGGCGCATATGGCTGTATAATGTGCACCAAAATGGATGTTGTGGTTCCACTTGGCTCGTTACGGATCGTAATGCTTTGTATATCAGTACATTTACGTGCAAGTCTTGCATTTATAAGTTTGTGTAGGATCTCCCGTCAGGCTGTTTTTTAAATCTATTTTGTTATTACCACCTTCCAGTTGTACATGTAGTATTATTATTTCCTGGTAACAGAAGATTCTTCTGAACTCGGATTAATAAAGATAGATGTTGTGCTTGTTTTGATGACATACCGGTTTTATTAATGGAAGTTATTATAATTCTATCAAACTAACTGAAATACATGACTTACATGTATGGTACGTTTTCAATGTGATGATGCAACGTGCACAAGTCATGCTCTAGCCTTGGCTCAAGTCTGTGGTGGGTGATATACGAACCATTAGCGCAGTTCATTCATGCATGGTATTTGCCTGAAAGAAGAACCCTCTTTTGGCAGGGAGTGTACACGATCCATGCTTCTCAAACAATTAAAAAAATTAATATATTATATTAATTATCACGATATAATCAAATATCGCAATATAATGTATGTTGGACGATACATCATGGATGGGAAAAGTATAAGTTACCCAAGCTTATTGTTAGATCTCTTTAGCATCAGTGAGCTTTCCCCAGACCATATTGGAATCTGTTGAGATTAAATAATGTCCCCAGATGAGATTAGGGTCAACAGCCTTGGGAAATATGCTTGCATTATTTATTAATTGAAGGTAATCTCCTGTGTAAAAACAGGACCTTATCCATCAGAGCTCAATATGACATTGCCCCATGCTGTGTGTACCCCGATCCAGCCTGCATCTGTGTTTAGATTGCTTGATCTGATTGCGTGCACTTTGGACACATTAACTCAATGATAGTCATCTGCTTGCATTATACAGAGAGAATTAATGTGATTGGATTTTAATAGTAGTATATTATAAACGTGAGGGGAAAACAATTTAAGAGTACATCATATTCTTGTTATCTATTAGACAACATCTTAAAGGGTTTTTTTTAATTGAAAGGGAACAAATGTTAATATAATTTAAGTTTTAACACATTATTGGTGTTTTAGTGGCATTGGCAGTGCCAGTTCCACTTTTATATGGAATAATATACATACTTCAAAAAGACTTAGTCTTGTCTTCTCTTAGT
The DNA here is from genome assembly GCA_032273685.1 of Pteraster tesselatus. Classification (NCBI taxonomy): domain Eukaryota; kingdom Metazoa; phylum Echinodermata; class Asteroidea; order Velatida; family Pterasteridae; genus Pteraster; species Pteraster tesselatus. The sequence continues at coordinate 12,640 of JAVCKS010055846.1, read as the reverse complement.
TATTTTGGAGTATTTAAAATATTACATAGATTAGCATCCATCATTTACACGTAATGTTTGATGTGGGTGTTTTGGCGTTTCACCGAATCACCAGATCTGATGGCTGGTTACCTGGTTTCCTTTTTCACCAGGACAGGAACCAAGACTTTTTTTTTAACAGAATTTGAAAAAAAAAAGAAGTTACACAGCTTAACACAGATTGGTGTTATACTTTTGTCCATGTGAGATTTTTATTTTTCTGTAGAATGCATAGAAAGACTGATCTTTTGAAAGGTCAATATCATTCTAAATTTACTTCTTGTTCCTTCAGGCAAATTTTGAGCTGTGTACAATTGTAAATTGGGGGGGGGGGGGATGAGGGGAGAGTTACCTGTTACCACAAACACCTAAAAAAAACGGCAATACATAATATTATCTTACATTTAAATAAACATCTTTATTTTAGGCATTCCATTTCAATTTTCAGTAAACTTTTATCCTTTCTTGATAAAAGTTTGGAATAACATGCATTCTTTCAAAACAACAACTTCAGCAATAAAGGTTATTTTGATCACTTTAATCATGGTTCGTCTACGTCATCACAATCAAATTACTTCACCACCGACTACGTATACTCTGTAAAAATATTATTTCTTCAATACATTAGTTATTTTCCCCCTTTTACTCCAAGCAGGCACATAAACAAGCTATAAATAAAGGTAACTTTTTTACTACGTCGGATGACTTATAAGACATACATTTCCCAAACAAAAGGAATTGCTTGGAGGGATACACAGTAAATGTCTTCTGCTCGCATGGCTAAGTAAAACAAAAATACATTTCAGCCTGGACAGGTTTTTTTATGTGGAGGGGGGGGGGGGCATTAAATGTTTGATAAGACAGCATATATATATGCATCCTTTCATAAGTCATTTTCTATATATATACTCAATATATCTAGGGTTGTCAATCAAAAACAGGCTTGCCTGGTTGCAAGATGGACCGGGATGTCTTATTTGCAGTCAGCATTTGGATGGAATGATCGCTACCATAAATAGAACCCAGGCGATTACTTGTGACGCACGTAAATGCAAAGCAGGGCAACTATAGGACAACCGACACACAGACAGGCCTGTACACGTACGTGTGTTGTTCAGTACGTCCGTGGGAAGGGGAGGGAGGAGGGGGGGGGGGGGTGGAGAAGTGTAGTTCCTACATGTATGACTGCTTGTTCCTGCTATGTACATGTACATGTACACTATAGTACTGAGTTGTGACGGAATAAAATTTGTACGGTGATGAGAGAACGATCTGCTTATTTCATCAATTTTTGAAAAAGGTTTTTATAACGATGATGGAATACTATCATAAAACATTACCCACAGTACTTGGTTTTGAAGTACCGATACATGTACATGTGTACTACAGTATGTTCACAAATATGCACACATACACTTTTTGTTTCAGAATCCATGTGATAGAACAGACCAACATGAAATATTTCTTAACACAACTTGTAATAATGGGGTGCAATGGGTAAAATATTTTATTTTGAATAAATGTACGTGTACATCAGGAATATACTATAAGTTGTAGACAAACTAAGGTAAATATTGAAAATGTTTAGCTCTAAAGTACAAATATATGTACATACATGTACAGTACATACCTGGTACAGAAAAGTCAGACCCAAATTCACTTCCTGTAAGGGCTTTTGAACGTGTGAAACCAAGCATAGAAGTGTCCTAGGCATTTTATTTTATCTACCACTTATCTTGTGGACTTGGGGCATGTTCATAATCAGGTATATACGTACTAGTACACGCATATTAAATTTTACCTTTTACTACATGTACCACATGATGACATTGTGGTAAACTAGGTACATGTATTTCATTTATTGATGTTTAATATTTTCTAATAACTTTGTTTTAAAATCACGAGTCACATCAATTTGGCATTAAAATAAAGATGGAAAACAAGATCTTTCCTATGAGTTGACTGTTCAGTTTGATGCTAAAAAAATCATTTTGTATGATCTTATCACATTATTTTTGTATTTCAGTACATGCCCATGTACGTCTTTGTACTCTCCCAACCCTCCCAACCCTCTTTTCCCCCCTTGTGCGGAACTGTCCCCCACCTTTATAAATAACGATGCCGCAACATTTTAGTCTACATTGTAAGTGTGAACCTCGCTAGATATAGATGACATACTGACCAAGAAAAAAAACACCAGGAGATGAGAACAAAAAAACAAGATCAGGGGGAAGAAATGTACGCTGTGTAAACAGCCAAGGGCATAAAATAATACTTGTCTGCATGTGTGCGGTAGTTTTATTTTAAACTGAAGAGTTTGCAGTGGAGAGTCCCCCACTATATCAGTACAGGGCATGATTTATTGTAAGGTCAAAAAGTCACTCAGTTCTTGCCTTAGAATGAAGGAAATAATAAGGCTTGCCTTTGCCTGCCATGTCCCTCCATCATCGTGACTGACAAGTTGAAAATAAGATTATCCCGCAGTTTTTCCTGTCCTGGACTTCTGCAATCCAGTTGAAGTCAAAATTAGTTGTTCATTTGTTGATATACATCTGTGTTATACACGTGCATGATTTGTAAGGCCAGGTCTCTGTCTGTCTGTGGGCACTGATGCAAACAAGGAACTGAAATGTCCCACCGCTGGTTAGATTACTTTCAGAGTAATCTAAAATACATCTACATATGGGAATCTGCTTCAGGGGTTTTTATGACTGATGTATTGTTAGCACAGTCATGATAGCATTTCAAACTGCTTTCTTCTCTCCCTATTTATGGGAGGAGTTTCTCTAAACCGTTAGGCCCCCCCAAAAAATAACTTTGTTCCTTCAAAAGTGATGCAGTGATGCATTTATTATTATTTATTGTATTTTTTTTCACATTAGAGGCTGATACAGACAGGATGAATATACACTTGCTTGTAGTTTATTATGTAAACAAAAAATGACAATGGAACTTGATTATATAGCAAGTTCTGGATAAAATAAATGAGGGCAAAAACAACAAAATATTACGATCGGTGAAAATAAATTCTACACAATCATTCACTAGGTAGGTTATGGCTACTGACTGTACCTCGACACTGTTAGGCCTGTTGGCCTAACATCATGGGATGTGTACTTGTCAGGCAAAATGAAGCAGTCGCCTGTCTCTAGCAGGTCCTTGCACAATTTTCTGAAATCAGCCCGTATTTCCTGACCTCCTCAACGCTCGACGCAACTCTTATGGAAATCAACATGGTGGTTGAGAGTTCGCCGGGGGCGCTGTGAGCACTATTCGATCGATGTCACAGTACATGTAGATGCCATTAAAATTCCTACTATTTTCCACAAAAAGAGTTGAAGCGGGAACATTTCACTGAAGTGTGCTGACGAGAAACAAAGTTTTCTTTTCTTGACCCTGTACTTTCTTTAGAGAGAATGTGTAGTACACAGTACTGCTGTAAAATCGAATTATTTTAGAAGCATATTTCCGGGTACCCTTATATTATGTAAAAATTGCTGTTTAGTGGGAAAGGGATTGAGAAAGATAAAGCTTTGTAACTGTTATGTGGTACAGAATATATCTGTACACTTATGCGCACACATGTTGATATATATGGCATCTAAAACTACATTGCGAAGCCTTTAATTATCTTCAAGCCAGGAGAGTAGTTTACACACTCCCATGTAATCCTGGGTGATAGAACACTGAATTCATGAGTAAACCAATTTGTAAGTGTGAGTGAAGAAGGGAAATGAATGCTACTTGGTGGGATACAGAGGTGAACTTGGGGTGGTGCGTGTAGCATTATTCCTTATTTAATGCCTTGACTTATGTTTTTTTTTTCCTTTTTCAATGTCAGTTTAGTGAAATTAGCAACTGCATTTCGAGGTGAATGTAAATGACAGAAAATCTGAAGTCTGGTTTCATTTAATAACCGTGATCACTGAAAAAACATCCGGCGATCCCAACCATGATCGTATAGAAATATAGGACCTAGTGATCCCAGTAATCCCTGTAATTCCAGTTGCTGAGATTTGGACTATGTGGGAACCACTCTCGAGCAATCCAAGCTATTCCGAAATGGAGTGTTTGCCCATGCTGGACAAGAATTCCTACACAGTTTAATCATAGGTGTCTGGTTGTGCACACTATTAGTGTTGGTGACCAGACCTCTCAAGGTTAGGGATGACGGTTCCAGAAGCCAAAACTTATATTTCCTCTTCCCTTTTTTTTACGTTCATCATTCACATGCCTTTGTTGTATCAATAGCAAATATAGCCCCCCCCCAAAACAAGCCTGAAGAGCTTACATTAGTGCTTTGTTCCTGGGCGCCATGTTTTGCAAATGACAAGATCGTCTCCTTTTTCACAGCACTTGCAACAACTTGAGCGATCGTGGCGATTACATGGCAACCACTATCGTTATATTGTCACTGAACTTTTGGTGGGCCAATCGCAGTGATTGCAGAGATCTCAGCGATCGTGATGATTATATATGGAAAGCAGGCAGAGAGAGAGTGAGATAATAATAAAAATGTGGGGAGGGGGGGGGGGAGGTTTCGCATTCATGCTGCTCAGAGCTTCGTGCTCTTGAGAGCATGCCCTCAACAAATCGGGGTTTGCCATCGATTTCCCTTCTTGTCAGAAGTCATGTCTTTGCCCCTGAGATGTATAAGTTTCTCATAATTTGGTACTTCTGTCCTACATGCACGAATCAGTAAGTTAGTTAGGCTGACCGACAGGATCTTGTACGGTGGGGAGGGCTTTCATCTGATCTACAGCTCACCATATTCAGATCCTTCACTGTACAAGTTTTCCTGAGACAATTTTAGAAAATATACATGTAATTTCAACAATCGGTTTTCAATATTCTCTTAGAAAACTTAGGTGGCCTGACTTAGTTATTAAATGTATCGCAAGCAGACATATAAATGAATACTTGATTTGTGTTTGACCACATCTCATTCTTTCACATGGGGAATTGCCTGGTTAGTAAATTGTGTTGGGTTGAAAAGAAAATCCATTTAGCTGAAATGGCTAATTGATATCCTTCCAGGGTTTTGCTAATTTATACCATGAGTAATTTATCATTTAAGTAAAGTACCGGTACATGTATATATATAACTGTGTTTTGAGCTATAAGATTTTAAATAACCTTAATTCGTTGAATAAATTTACTCCAGCAATTAGAGTAGGGGGCGATTGGACCACAATTTTAAACTCAAATGCCCCCTGCCAAAACTGATCACTATAAATACTCATTTTTTGTTCGCTCTGCAAACGATTGAAATAATTTACCAGAGAGCACAGCTAAATGGCTCATCTTTGACAAATTTCAAAAATAGTCCGAAAAGAACATTAAAAAAATGACACTAATCTGCTTCTTCACCAAGTTAAAAATACATTATTTTGTAATAACCTGATTTGTGCTGTCTTGTAAGGACAATTCTTTTGAAAGTGATTTGAATAAGCTGTATAGCTCAAATCACAACCCTTCTAAAATAACTAAAACAAACATAAAGCAAATCTCACTTTTTTGTTTGTCGTATTTCAGGTTCGGTTGGTATATATCCTACTCTTCTGTAGGTTTTGTAATTAGATTTCCTTTGAGGGCAAATCTGCAGAGAAGCTTTACTTTTCCAGTGTTTTCCAGTGTTTCCAGTATTTTTTTTTATACATTGTCCAGGGAGTGCTGTTTGAGATGTAATGTAATTTTGCGTGAACCTGATAAAAATAACCTTGAATCCAATCGCATTCCTCAAATCCAATCACATACATGTGTGTACATGTACTTGTATGTTGTTTTTGTATTAGGTAAATACATTGCACTGTAGTTGGGCGAACGGCAACCGAGTGTTTAATGTGTAATTGTGGGCACTGGTCTTGCACAAGAAGTTGTTTCGTTTGATCGCATATAAACAAGCAGCAAGTCTAACAGGGTAACTTGTGTTAATGTGTTGTTTACATTGTCTGGGATTATTTCAGCCTTTGAATTGTTTTTTTGGTGTGGTAGAACATGTGTGCGTTCTACACAAACAAATGAGAGCCAGTCTTTCCCATCCCAAACCTGAGCAAGCCGTTGACCTAAGATGTGCCATGGTACAACTGAAGATGTCATGGGACAAGTTAGGTTACTGTTGCATCAGGGGGAAAAAATTGTAAATGTGGGAAGGACATGCCCATGCTGGCTCCTACGAGGAATAATTTACAGCATTGCCCCACTAAAAAAAAACCTACCCACTTGTACTAATAAATTATATGATTCGTGTGGTTGCATATATCTGTTCTGCAATAGCACAGTGCCCTCCATATTTGATCATCTTAGTCAGTATGTTCGCTGCTGTCTCTGGTAAACTAACCCAGTCATTCTAATCCAAGCAGGGAAAATACCACCACACCATTGTCACCCACTTAAGCAAAACAAGTACCCATGTTTAGAGAAAGGTATTGAATAAACGACGAATGTTGCTCTTTAGCCATTTGTGCTATCACTTAAGTCTGTTATGTGGTTATTGTTCTTCCAAATAAAATTTCAATTTTTTATTTTCTAGTCAAAGGACGTCACAGAATTGTGCAATAAAAAAAATGACGACATATGAAGTAGTTGTTACGGGTAGTATTGTTGCATAGTCATACTAATAAAACCAATGCTGGGTCAAAATAATTGTTTGTGTCAATAAAATAATTCATTCGTAATTCAAGGCAAAATCTATAAGTTGAAATGTACATGTAGACAGGCTGATGGGAGAAATTGCTTCGATCTGCAGGTACATGTATTACATTTGTAAATCAATGAAGCACAGTTGTATTGTGAGGGAGTTAAAAGTTTTATTTTATTTGTTATAGTGGTGGCAATTTCTAACAGGTATTTGTATGTCCTTAAGGCAAGTTTAAGAGCTCGCCCAGCATGACTCGCCTGTGGCAGTCCATTGCTCATAAACGTGTCGCAGTTTCTGAATTGTTTTCAACTGCACTGTGCTAAATCCATGTAAAGTTTATAAACCTGCATAGGATGTAAAAACTGACAATGTGAATAAACATTGTTTGGAAATACAGAAAGCAATTTTTTTTTATTTTGTGGAAACACTCATACATCATTTTTATTATAATGTTTCGTGTAGTTTACACGAATGTGTACATGTACATGGGACATGGCTGGGACATGGCCCATTAATATGTGTACAGTCTACATTATGTACCACCACCCACGCACTCGCTACTTGATCTGTACCAGATAGTTTTCCTGTGATGTATATTTCCTACATTCCGTATTAGGATGTGAATTCTTGGTGTGTGTTTTACAATAATTAACCTTAACTAAACTATTCAACAGATAACACCACTAGTAATTTTTCCTATTTTAGAAAAAGGTATGCTCAAAAAGGCATACTGTACATGTACATATATGTGACCTGCTTCCACGAAATGAGAGTAAAGTCGGAATTAAAAAAAATAAGATTTTAGTATCATTGTATTCTGTAGAACAAGAGCTTTCCGATGGTACATGTACAGGTATATATATGACACATGTTGGTGGTCTAAATATTTTTTACTATACAGCCCGAGAAAGCTGTCGAGTTTCAAAGATTATGGAGAAAAAAAGCTTTTGTTTCGATTGGCAATGACAGTGCATGTCACAAAAAGTAATAAAAAGTGTATTTATGATTAGTCTCTGATTTAAACAAAACTTTAGGGAACGAAAGAACAGAATATTTCACACAGCATCACACAAAAATCTCAAAATTGAACACCCCTACAAATTATGACTTTCTATGACCCTATCTCCGAATAACGTTGTGCGACTTCACGCTCATTTCGTCGGAGCAGCGCTAGGTCACAGTATTAACCTAAATAATTCTGCTGCAACATGAAACGTTAGACATTGCAAAACACCACCTGAAAATTCTGCACAGTGATTGATCAATACGCACTCCTCTGGTATTAAACATTAGCATTCCAATAACTAAGTTTGGAAAGCATTTTGTCTAATGGTCAATAATACTAACAGTATATTGACTGGCTAACGGTTATATTGACTGGGTATTTTGAGTGGATTTGTAGGCAGTTTGTTGTAAAACCCATTGGCATTAGCATCATGTGCATCTATTTCCACTCGAGTTTTAGTCACTAAAAATGCAGTCTATTTCCCTCGGCCTACGGCCTTAAGAAAATTTCAGTCACTTCGTTAAAAATAGACAGTACTAACCAGTCACATATGGTACGTGCGAGAGTGGAAGCCACACCAGATGGTAGTAACACAAACCTAGGCCTACATGTATACAACATTAAAGCTGGTGCCATGGCTTATTATGATATTCCATGCAAGTTTGAATTTTAAATTGTAGATTTCTCCATCAGTATTGAAATAATGAATTGTCCTAATTCATTAGAAGCTATATAAATGCAATGGATATGTACAAAGATTCAGAGACCTACTGATGAGCCTGTTCATGTGGTTTACAGTTAGTATCAGAGATTGTACTTCTTAGTAATTTTGCAATAAATGCATGCAAAACCACTAAAGTTTATTCCAGCTGTATACATAAATTATTTGTGTATGCATAAGAAAATATGTTAAGGAATATGCAAGGGTCGCCCCCCCTGTGGGGTCGCGGGTCGCCCCCCTGGTGGGGTCGGCCCCCCCCCCCCCCTTGGTGGGGTCGGCCCCCCCCCTGGTGGGGTCGGCCCCCCCTGGTGGGGTCGGCCCCCCCTGGTGGGGTCGGCCCCCTCTGGTGGGGTTGGAATTCCATTGTAAATAAAAATAAATGTGCAGAAAAGTTTATACTGGCATTTGATTGGGCATTCAGCATCGGGAAAATCAATATACATGTACATGTAGTTGAAACAGACACAATGCTTATATTTCAGCGATAATGCCAATTGCTGAAAACGAGTGTACATAAATTGCCTCATGTCTAGCAAGCTAAAGCAATGAGGCTGCAAAACAGAACGACACAAGGACTCGCCTATAATGTCCATTATATTGAACAAGATGTAATTTCCCCTGGCAGCAATGTTCTTAATATGTACTGTGTGACAGTCGAATCCATCATTTATGAAGAACCCTTTGACTGTGATGGATCCTTTAGTCCACTACACTGCCGAGGTCGTCATCTCTGTACATGCAGATCAATTTTCCCATGTTCTTCGGGAAACATCTGCACCCTTCTTTACATGTCTATTAAAGCTGTTAGTCGATTTACCACAACAATTTTGCACTAGTATGCAGCAGTTTTTACTAGCTCCAATAGTATTATCGGTACTACTGCTGCTAAATCGTGATATGTTGGCATGGATTATTTTTGACAGAATCGATCCACAGCTAACTTTCAGATGTTTATAACGTGGGGTTGGGTCTGTTAGCTCGCCTTCGCATCTAGACACAGTTTCAAATTCTGTGGGTCTTCCTGGGTTTTCTCATGTTATCTGGCTATTACACAGACCCTTGTGGTAGACTAACTGTATCGACTCCCTTCAGTTATAGGATGCTCAATAGAACACAATTAGATAAGACCTAAAGGTACAGTAGGAATCAATGTGCCAACAAAATTTGTCCGACTTGTTCGGATGAAGTTGAGCAGTAAAATATAAATGTGTGGAACAAAGAACATAAATGCTGGCATACAATATGGAGTTGTAGAGAGGAAACTATTAAGCGCATTCAACCAGGCTGCCCATAAAAGCTATGCAAGAAATGATCTCAGACGCCTCAACGATGATCCGACATGTGCATGGAAAATTGCGTGGTATTGGATTGAAATACTAAGAAAATTTGTTTGAGTTATCCAGAAATTTATATTAAATGCATTAGAAAACAACTTGCCAAATCATTTTATCCGAGATGCGCGATGGCAGACCTTTTTTTGCAAGCTAGATATATAGGCTAATTCTTGAAAATTGTAAAACAAAATTGCGTAGATGCATACTCCGTGCACACTATGCAGGGTCAGTGACACAAACTTCGTACACACGGTCAGAGACTCCATCATGTTCTCTAGTTACAGTGTGTCTACTCCTAATTCTCACCTGACGTTTTATGCGAATCCTTTTTGTTTTGCATCACGACTTGCCCGCTTCTTTTTAGGCATAATGCAAAAGTCATACCTGATAACAAGTGACAAGGAGACCGCCATGTGTCATGTCTGGACTCAGCGTACAGTGTACGTGTCTTTCATGTATTTAAATGTACGCAGCATAGTCAGTGTGGTATACACGGCGTGGTGTAGGGTTAGGGTAGGGAAAGAAAAGAAAGGAAAATACTCCATATACATGAATGGAGTTTGCTGTACAGAGTGTATATCATTTTAAAGCTAATAAGAAAGGCAAATGTTTTGAAATCAGTACATCTTTAAAATATGGTTGCTTAACTTAACCAAATTGTTGCCTCATCTTTCTACCAAGTGCTCTAAAACATTAAAATCAAAGCCTCGTGCTAATTGTACTTGAACAGGATACTAGAGTTTGTCATTATTACTCTAATGATTTTTCATCAATCACGGAGTTGGTCTCTCCCCCTACTCTTGGACTCTGCACTGTGCTTTCCATTGAAGACAAGTATCATTACCAATGTAAAATATTGCTCCTTTGGAAGAAGTGTGGCCATAGTCCATCAAGCCTGGGATACATTTGATTAAATCATGTATAACGTAATTGAGTCATATATGCTTGCCCCCAATTTTCCCCCCAAAACCAAATAAATGTATTTAATATTAATTTAAATAATTTAATTACACAGAGCAAATGTTGTAATAGGGTACATGTACATGTATGTCACATTTGATGTTTCAGTGTCGGCTGATCGTAAGGATCTTTTGTCTGTAAGACAAATTTATCTACGACACAAATTTGTCAGTTGCAGTGGAGCATCTGTTTTCAAATTCACACCTCCACTAGTCTTTGGACTTCACATATATGTACCGGTATACATGTATTATTTATGTGGTTAGTACTTTAACCTGCCTTCCCTGCTGAAGATGTGCACTGGGTTTTCATTCTCTACTACATGTAGATCTCCCATCTCGAAAAACCATGCAAGTTAATACTCTCTTGGCTTATACAGACCTACATACACTGTATATGTGACCCATTCTATCAAAACCCGGAATAAGGCGCGTTGTGGATTTTGTGTGAGGTAATACATACCAATTATATATATCGTTTTAAAGCAGATGTTCTCAAGGAATCAAAAAAATGTTTTTCCAACTTTGTCCGGGTTTTTACAGAACAGGTCACATAATTATACGCTTCTCTCAAGGGCGCTTCACTCGAACAATACAAATATAAATAAGCGAACCAGCTAATAAATCACTCGGTGCTTTGCAACCCTAATTCGTTAAAATTATTGAATAATTCATTCACTATAATGGTTAATCGCCTTGAACTTGCTGCAGTATGGCCTTAGACAACCGCGAGTTCAAAAGAACAGCTGGGGTCTGTTCTGGTTGTCAGTTCTATTCCTGCGAAAGTCGGCATTTATATTTTATGCACTAGTGAAGCGTAGTGTGATGGCCTCTGATCAACTTCCTTTCAATGATAAAAAGTTCACCTGTTTGTTTGGTGATTTACCAATTGTCTTGCAGTCTACTTGTATCAGGTTGTCAACTACATGTATAAAGAAACAAGTGATCTTTTTAGAACACTTAGTTGTGCCAATATTTTGGCTGACTGGTTTTGTTCTTATACAACAAAGCATCTATTCTTCTATGCAATCTGCAGTATCTGCATGTCAAACGAAGCAAAGTTTTTATTTCATTATCACTTCGTACTATTGAAAATTGACCTAGAGCATGACATTTGGCTGCTGTGTGACAGAAACTGCACTTTGCCTTTGAGGAATATTGAATAACTACACTGAGATACTACAAACCTTGCCTTGGTTTCTATGAGAGCTTTTTGCAAGACTGCACACACTTTCCAACCCTTATAACTCTGGACTGTGTGACGGTAGAACCAAGTCGATTAGTGCACAAAATTGAAAATCATCAAATGTGCACTTTGGTTTTGCACGACAGAATTATTAATTCATGCCTGTAAAACCTGAAACGTTTCCTACTTCCAACATGAAATCCTTGTACTCCTAACACTAACGTCACAATATCGTGACCTTTAGCCTAATTTTATGTTCTTGGGGGTCACTTACAAGTGTAGCGAAAATGTTCTGCACAATTAAGCAGAGTAAGCAAGAAATTCTATGCATGCACAGAAACTCCAAATCTGTGCTGCATCATGAAATACGCTAACGTTAAGCACATACATTGTAATATTCTCGCTACCAAGATTCTTTGCTTAGTACAGAAGGCAGCACAGTGAAATTTGGGCCCTGTCTTTGGCTGGCATCATGTTATCCCGATGAATAATGTAGATCCTATTTACAATCGGCTTATTGCCAAACCGAAGCTATAAATGAAGGTTTGTCTGCCGGCCGGCAAAACACTAGCATACTGCATCATCAGGGAGACGCGTCTGTTACGCACTTGCACCATCAGAGTAAACCCACACCTAAATACATTGAACACACATTGGCTGTAATTGCAGCCATCTGGCTAATTACTGCATTCAATTGCTAGCATCCAGTGAATATGACGTCATGAAAAATATTGTGAAGGGCTAGGGGGGCGGGGGGGGGGGGGGGGGGGGGGGGG
>JAVCKS010055625.1:4115-24635 GCA_032273685.1 Pteraster tesselatus | reverse complement strand
AGAGATGGCTGAAATAACAATATTCGCACCTTTGCGGCAGCCTAGGGCTGTAGCACGTAGAGAACTATTGGTATTGTTGCCTATGGATATGACTTCAAGTCGAACTTTCGTAATACCGTCCAATACATTTTCTGGTACACGTACAAGATGAGGTGTATCTCCGTACAGGCGAACTGAGATGACCTAAACAGAAAACAAAATGCGTGTTTACCTGGTTCCGAATACATTCGTTTAAAATTATTAAACAACATTGGTATCATAACATGACCGTAAAATGACTTCAATTAAAAAAATATTGATGAATGTAATATTGCAATCTTCCTGTCGAATATTAATTTCTGGTATGCTGCCAAGTTCAAGAAAATGACACCTAGAGCATATCAGATAGCTCTGATAAGACCGATCGAAATTAGTAGAAGATCTTAATACATTTACCACTGTCTCATTGTTCGAGTCTTTCGCGTCTTCGAAGTCGCCAGTTTCCTCGTTGAAAACCTTTAAAGCTACAACAACGTCAGTCTCTTGGCCAGGAGATCCTTGCATTAAAAAGCCATTCACAGTAACGGGTTCATCGAATATAATGTCCAATGTTGGGTTGTTACTGCGGTTCACGTAAGGGCTATCTTGTGTTTGTGGACGCCAAGGATTACTGCTGTTAATTTCGGACGATTCATTATTTTCAGAGCCTGAACTTGTATGCCGGGAATTTTCGAGTCCATCATCACCATCCATCGGTTCCAAACAGTATTCTACATGTAGATAAATGAAGAAAACACGACTAAACGACTATTCACACTATGTGATGAAGGTCAGTATAGAGTTGCATTACTGGAACATATATTTATACCTGTAGTTGTACTTGGTTGTTCAGTCGTTGTTGTTGCTGCTGTAATAGAGAACGTTAACAAAAATAAACGAGGTCATTTGAGTTCAAAGGAATTTCTTTTTTAGATGAAAGACGAAACAAACAACAAATGCAATATGGTATGTGCAACTTCTGTAAACGTGAACTTCGTTAATATTATTATAATTAATTAAAATATTAATCAAGTAGAAAAATGGAATGGTAATGGTATACTGGTTGTTTCAGCGCAAGTTTCCCGGGGTGGTCGCTTAACACAATAGCCGTTTTGTGATTTGGTATCTTCTGGACAGCGGCAACCATAACATTCCGTTGGCAGTAAATTTGGACAGTTTGGGTCATTGATCACCAAATCGCAGTTTACACTGCATGTGCATCCCGGATCACAGGTATTTTCTGGAGATAAACGTGTTTGAAAACGTCATGTAGTATTATGTTCTAGAGTGTGACGTGCGTTCCGTCTGATTACAATGCATACATACATATATGTATTATTTTTCGTGTACCTGCGACACAATATGCCAGGTACCCGATAAAATAATAATATTGCAGAATGGTAGATATTGCACTACAAATGTTTGTATACTGGCAGCATTACATAAACAATTTGAATCGTACATTGAAGCTAGGCACAAACTTAATACACATCTTCATCAAAACGTATTGGTGTTTACAAAATGAGTTGGTACTGTGACCATTATCGAAGCATTTCCGGTATTTGTACATTTGCATAAAGGTAAGTACCATGTTCTTGCTAAAAAAAGTCAGGGTTGAACTTTCTGTTCATGTTTGTATATCAATTTGTCCCTGTATAGATACTCAAGAAAAAAGAAACGCACCACGTAATTGTTTTTTTAAGGAAATAGGACCGTCATTGTAAAAATGGTAGATGTTGCAGATTTTGAGCAATTTAGAGATAAACGTCGATCTTTATTTATCTCGTTACGGCTGAGTGATTTGGGTGAGTTCCAAAAGCTGTGTTTTGCATTTTATGCTAGACACATGACAGAATCCTAGAGACGAATTTGAACAATCCTGTCACGAACACACCCCTTGCCTATAAAAAGACGCAAAGATGATGCCAAAACACTTGTTATCCATGATGCCACGACTGTCACAACCTGAAAAAAGACCGAGCCATTGGCACGCTCTTAGCCTGAAGGAACCGACGGGCAGTGGTGGTAGTGGTGCGGTGGTGCTAACTTGTTTGGTTTTTGTTGTTGTTGTTAACAATGAAATAAACATTACATTACTGGGCTCAAATGCCAATGACATAATGTGGGATTCAAACACATACATTTGATTTCACAAAAATCGGGCAAAAACTTGTGAAAAAATCTGTGGTGCGTTTCTTTTTTCCTTGATTGTATATATTTTTTCAATTACAAATAAATAGTCTGAATATTGGATTATTAGAGTTAAACGTGTGTTTCGAATTCTTGTACCTGGGATAGTTGTGGATTCGGGTGTGGTTGTAGTTACAGTGGTTACCACTCCTTCTGAGGTTGACTCGACTGTGGAAAACCATAAAATACGAAATACGGAAGGCACCAAACAAAGCAGAACTCTTGCGTTATACCCCCTTTAAAGTGAAAATTTTAAATTGGTTTGGCTTAACTTCAATTGTAACCTCATAAAATTTATTTTAAAGCGTTGATGTTAATAACATTACATCAGTGAAATTTAGTCAAATAAAGTGCTAGGCCCTACACCCATACTTGTTGTGGTGGATGGATGTATTATAATGTTATTGTGCACACATGAATTACTAGCATGATTGGCATTGGAGATATTCTTGCACAAGTGTATTTATGGTCAAAATTACATTGTAGATCTGAAAATAACATTTCTGTCTATGCATTATCTTAACATTTGTGTGTTTCATTTTCTGGCATACTATACTGGAACGGTAATAATTGGTGACAAGTTGATCACTCAGCAGCCTCAAGCTACACCATAGACCTGCTATCACAATGTTCCTGGTGTTAACATAGTCTCTTTTGAACTAGTTTAAAGAAATAAATTATGCGAATCGTAGAAGGTGAACATTGTGCAACAACTTGAAAGAAATTGTTGCACGTAATTATATAACACAAGATCTGGTAAAGCTTTCTGTAAAATGACAGCTGTTCGAACAGTGCTGAGCAAATAAAGGGTGCGTTTACTTAGAATCTTCAGCGTAAGGCAGATAACCCACAATGCTACAAACAGTCCAACCCACCCCTAAAAAAGAGTGAACTTTGAATATAAATTCATATATCAAACCACGCGTTGCGCGCTTTGTCTTACCTGTCGTTGTTTGGCAACTTTCGGTTTGATCAGGTTCACATGATACTTGATTGTTTTCACACGTGCATATTTCGCACTCGTATGACCACGTTTCACCGGGCTATAAACGTAAACAAATATATAATGGACAGACTACCAGGGAAACCACCTCTTGCTCGTTCACAGTGTAATACTAGTAACACTATTGATTAACGGAAAGGGGCCCAAGTATTTTTGAGAAAGTGGTTTAGGTATTGGACAATTCTGCACTCATATACGGCTACCAAAGCCAACCATAATGTGTGCAAAATATGCAAACGCAACTATAAGACACTTGCTGGAGCAGAAATACACCTCAAGAAGTGCGTTGGGCCGTTTCAATTGTATTATTGGCGTAGACAGCAATATTAGAAATGAATCATATTTTCAATACATACTTATAAATTTACGTTAAAAGTGAAAATGGTTTTATGTTTTTATACAAAACAAAAAACTTATAATATTTACTTACCTGTCTTATTTTGTTGCGTCTGTCCAGACAGAGGCACGTACTTGGTTCTACACAGACCGATCCATTAAACACGAAAGGGGGGTGGCATTCACAACATAGCGGGTTGTTTGAGTTTGGAACTAGAACGACATTGGTGCGGCATCCAATATTCCTACAAACATTCACACGGCAATCCATCTCACAGTCTGCAGCTATCTGCGGAGTCGGACATTCTACATCCCCCAAAATAATAAACATACTTAGCCTACGCTCTTAAAACTCGGGTCAAAAATATTTACCATCTTGTTCTGGTCAAACAAAACAATATCATTTCTGTGCCAATTTCCATCGATGTGATGTCATGTTAAAACGTTTTGATGCAAGACTTGTCAATTTGAAAATAAAATGGTATTTTTGGAGTGCAATGTGTTGATTTTACACAACCACATCGAGAACAGAAAAGCATGTACTGTATTTCTTTTACACAGATGTACTTATTTTAGGACATGTTTAACCTTCGCACCTAAAATCTTGGTTGACCAACTCTCAGGTAAAATTTGACCCAGAACGAGTCAAATTTGACACCAAATATGGGTTCACTGTGGCTGACAATTTCCAGGTCAGAATGACCCAGATAATTGGGTCAAAATATGGCCACTGGGAATATGGGTCACATGTTTGACCCCAAAATATTGGCAGCATGACCCTTTTCAGTGTAATTTTACCCAACTATCATAGTCTTTCTGAGAAAAGTGTCGAACCTAAGAGAACCATAGGCCAAACTGACCCGAGAGTTTTAAGAGTGATAGAGCGATATAATTATTACTTTACAAAATTATTGCAAAATACTATTTTAGTGAATACAATTAATAGATTCAATAACAAGTTAAGAAATAAAGGTACAAATTCTAATACAATAGCAGCACCCCAAATAGGGGGGAGGGGGTGCACACTTACACCGCAAATTATATAGAGTACAATGCTGCACCGACCCCAATTTGGGGTACAGACATAATTGGCACCTTTCATACCATTGTACTCACTTATGCCTATGTTAACCAGTATGTCTCGTAATCATTGTAAATAATTTAGAAAATCCAACCGAACGAGCATAGTAAAATTAAGCGACATTAAGGTATTATTATGGGCACTACGAAGTTTGTGGGCGCAAACGGATAAGATTTTAGGTACACTATTAATTTGTTAAAATGTTTGTAGATGTTTTATAAAAAAAACTTTGTTCTATTTAATTTAAAAGGTCATTCATCGTGGTGATAAACAAATAATAATAAACTTATCCTATGTCTTAGGCGATGTAGTAAACGTAATGTTTCGACTGCGTGATGCTGCTAGTCTTCGTCAGGCGGTAGTGTGGAACAGTCTACACCATTGCCCGACGAAGAATAGTAGCACGCAGTCGAAACGTCGCGTTTCCACTGACTGACTACATCGTGATACATAGGATACTTATGTTATTATTGTGTTCTATTTAGTATAACAGTATTTAGTATAAATTGCCGGCAAACTACTTACGCTCGTTGGGTTTAGGTGGTGTTCGTGATGTTCCTACAAATGTACAATACATAGAATAAATATTAACTACCAAAAATAGTTGGTAAAATTATACATGCTGTTAAACTGTTATTTATTACGTCAGTACATCAGGAAAATCTAGAGTATAGTCGTTAATCTTTAAAATTCATAACATTCTTAGACAGTAATTAAGTCTTCCTGCACTGGTCCGCAATTTATAATAGACAATGTTTGTGTTTCTGTCGTTGCCTTGAAAACGATCCTCCCGAGAAGATTTAAATGTCGCCAAATCTTTGAAATCACTTTGGTAACTTATCAACTTTAGTAATTTAGTTACCTCTGTATGCATGAGGGCATGTATGCAGATTATTCGAATCATAAAATATAATACTATATAATAATAGATGAAGATTTTGGTGATAAAACAAATGTTCCTTTGTTTATTAAATAACTGCAGTGTATCAAAAGATAACTAGCTATAGCCATTACGCACAGTGTAATGTCAAACCTTTCAAGGAATACAATCATCAGAGAAAAACATCGCTTGTATCACCGTATGTTCTCATACTGTGGGAACGGTCTAGAATTGTCCCACGATGTGTCCTGCATGTCGTAAAAAGCGACTGAAAAGACTAGGGACGGGGTTCTTGTTCTTGCTAAAATATGTCAGGGTTGAATTGTCTGTTTATGTTTGTATATCAATTTGTCCCTGGATATTATATTTGTTTCAATTACAATGTGACGATACAATAAATAGTCTGAATATTGGATTACCGATATTAGTGTTAAACGTTTGTTTCGTAATTCGTTTACCTGTGCCAGTTGTGGTCGACGACACTGTGGTTACCACTACGGTGGTGGATTCGGGTGTGGTTGTAATTACAGTGGTTA
The DNA here is from genome assembly GCA_032273685.1 of Pteraster tesselatus. Taxonomy (NCBI): domain Eukaryota; kingdom Metazoa; phylum Echinodermata; class Asteroidea; order Velatida; family Pterasteridae; genus Pteraster; species Pteraster tesselatus. Next base: position 18,591 of record JAVCKS010055625.1, on the reverse strand, counting down.
CAACTCCTTGTGAGGTTGACTCGACTGTGGAAAACCATAAAATACGAAATACGGAAGGCACCAAACAAAGCAGAACTCTTGCGTTATATCCCATTTAAAGTGAAACAAAATTGGTTTGGCTTAACTTCAATTTTAATCTCATGAAACTTATTTTAAAGCTTTGATGTTAATAAGCTGGTCATTACATCAGTGACATTGACTCAAATAAAGTGCTATACCTATACTTGTTGTGGTGGATGGGACAGTTGTTAAACAGATACAAACACAAACAAGACAATCAGAGATTGCAGAACCTCGCCATGATAGCACCCTCTATTGACAAAAATATTGACATAAACTTTGGACATAAACGTGCTAAGAACACTAAAGTACTATAGCCCCCTCTATTGATTGGCAGATTGACAGAAATATTGACATAAACGAGCTATCGATTTTCCTGACCTTGACCTTTGACCGATCTGGGCCAAACTCGGGAAGGACCGAGGCACGGACACAACCTTCCTTGTGTAAAAATTTGAAATTAATCCAGCCGACGGTTTTTGAGATATGCGAGTGGACAAACAAACAAACAGACAGACAGAGCAAGACAGCAAGACAGACAGACAGACACACCCAAACGCAATAACCTCACCTCTGGCGAGGTTAATAACCTCCCCTCTGGCGAGGTTAAATATAAATTAACAAATCAGACATCATGCGACATACAAACATAGGTATGCCGGACTTATTCAAATTAAGGCATTCAAAATAAAAATCGAAAATTTGTTTCAGACCATTACGTTTATGTACGTTTTTAGCGATACGATAAAAATACGTTTGTGTGTTTTAACTTAGGCCTACATGCTTGTTTAAATGTACACCGTATTATAATGCTCTTGTGCACACATTAATTACTAGCATGATTGGCATTGGAGATATTCTTGCACAAGTGTATTAATGGTCAAAATTACATTGTAGATCTGAAAATAACATTTCTGTCTATTCATTATCTTTACAGTCATTTTTTTGTTTCATTTTCTGGCAAGTTTTGTGGAATACTATACTGGAACGGTAATAATATTGGTTCACGCATAAACTCGCGCACATTTTCGGGTCGTACTTCTGCGGTTGTTGATCACTCAGCAGCCTTAAGCTACACCATAGACCTGTTATCACAATGTTCCTGGTGTTAACATAGTCTCTTTTGAACTAGTTTAAATAAATAAATTGTGCAAATTAATAATCGAGGAAGGTAAACATTGTGCAACAAATTGACAGAAATTGTTGCACGTAATTGATATAGATAACACAAAATCTGGTAAAACTGTCTGTAAAACTACAGCTGTTCCAGCAGTGCTGAGCAAAACAAAGGGTGCGTTTACTTAGAATGTTCAGTGTAAGGCAGATAACTCAGATTGGTGGGATACATTTTAGCCTGAATCCATACAATTTCAGCGCGATCGCGCATTTCATTATGTACACAGATATCTTGTTAAACTATTTTAAGGTGGAGATCACGTGACACTTGTTGGTGTCATTATGAGAAGACCCCGTATTCTGAGGGTAACACATCCCGTCTTCAATTGCAAGAATTCAGCCTATTCCGGCTTCAATTCATTTAAGGTTTTTTATTTGTTTATGCATATATTTCATGCAGTACTGTACCTTTAAGGTATTGCCACTCATACTTGATAACTTTAGTATATTAAAAGGTTAAGCAACAAATACTACAACATGCATTTGGCGGTTGCCGAACCCCTAAACAAAAACGAACAGAACAGTTTCAATAGGTCTTCGGCGGTTGCTGAACCCCTGAAAAACAGAACAGTTTCAATAGGTCTTCGGCGGTTGCTGAACCCCTGAAAAACAGAACAGTTTCAATAGGTCTTCGGCGGTTGCCGAACCCCTGAAAAACAGAACAGTTTCGATAGGGTTAAGGCGGTTGCCGAACCCCTAAAAAACAGAACAGTTTCGATAGGGTTAAGGCGGTTGCCGAACCCCTAAAAAAACCCAGAATAGTTTCAATTGGTCTTCGGCGGTTGCCGAACACCTAATAAATTTATATACCAAATCACGCGTTGCGCGCTTTGTCTTACCTGTCGTTGTTTGACAACTTTCGGTTTGATCAGGTTCACATGATACTTGATTGTTTTCACACGTGCATATTTCACACTCGTATGACCACGTTTCATCGGGCTATAAACGTAAACAAATATATAATGGACAGACTACCAGGGAAACCACCTCTTGCTCGTGCACAGTGTAATACTATAGTAACACTATTGAATAACGAAAAGGGGCCCAAGTATTTTTGAGAAAGTGGTTTAGGTATTGGACAATTCTGCACTCATATACGGCTACCAAAGCCAACCATAATGTGTGCAAAATATGCAAACGCAACTATAAGACACTTGCTGGAGCAAAAATGTACCTCAAGAAGTGCGTTGGGCCGTTTCAATTGTATTATTGGCGTAGACAGCAATTATAGAAATATATAATATTTTCAATACATACATACATACGTAAAAGTGAAAAATGATTTTATTTGTTTATAAAAAACTAAAAACTTATAATATTTACTTACCTCTCTTGTTTTGTTGCGTCTGTCCAGACAGAGGCACGTACTCGGTTCTACACAGACCAATCCATTAAACACGAAAGGGGGGTGGCATTCACAACATAGCGGGTTGTTTGAGTTTGGAACTAGAACGACATTGGTGCGGCATCCAATATTCCTACAAACATTCACACGGCAATCCTCCTCACAGTCTGCACCAATCTGCGGGGACGGACATTCTACATCCCCCCAAATAATAAACATACTTAGCCTACGCTCTTAAAACTCGGGTTAAAATATTTACCATCTTTTGGGGGTCAAACAAAACTAGGGGCGGGGTTTGCACCCCAACTCCTGAAAATACACTGAGCAAGAAACCCATAAAAAAACTAGACATAAGTGTTTGTTTGTAACAAACACGAGGTGTTCGGCTCGTTAGCAAAAATGTGGGAATTGTTGCACCGAATTGTCGGACGTTTGCACCAGACGTGTAACAATATCGCCACGGCGTTCCATACATGCCCAACACTGCTCTATTTCAGCGAGGATGTTGTGCCTCTTGTGATTATAATTACTGTTGTATAGTCTATTGTACATTAATTTGTACATGTACTGTATAATGTACTGTAGATGCACAGGTACATGCATCGTAGAATATGCACGGTTTTAGAAATGTCTAGAGTGGCTTCACATGTTCCATACATGCCCAACACTGCCCCATTTCAGCGAGGATGTTATGCCTCTCGTGGTTATAATAATTGTACTGTACTAAAGTTTACTGACTGTACAATACACATGCACCGTAAAATACCCTCGGTTTTAGAAATGTCTAGAGTGGCTTCATATGTTAACATTTTAATCAGTGTAACCGCAGGTAGTGGGTAAATGCAAAGGTGACGTCTACTGGACGTCATATCCTTCGGTTTAACCTGAGGCGGCCCATCCGGGTGGGAGATTGGAACGTGCTCTCTCTGTGGGATGACATCCATCTCCCTTTGGGAACTTTGTCGGCTTGGTGTCAGTATTGCGCCCCTCTCAAAAGGTGAGGAGGCCTCGGAGTGGTAAAATTAGCGTGGGTGGGTACACCTATTTCTGGTATAGCCGCTCTGATGGCTACCATACCCAGAGAGTGGATGTGGCTGTAGTCGAAAGACTGGTTGCAATGAAATCGAGGTCACATCCGTCAACGAGCGTATCATGAGGTTGATAATCGCATATACTGTGGATGTTGTTTCTCTGGTGTCGGCATATGCTCCGGCCGGGGTGAGTTAGGCTTCTGTAAAGGATACACTGGTTGTCCTTGGGGATTTTAATGCGACGACTGGCACTGATAGGGATTGCTACGAGTCGGGTGGCGGTCCCTGTTGCTCTGGGCTGTGAGATGAAAGCTCATTCATGCTCTTTTAAGTCGGGGTTTATTGATAGCTGGATCTTGGTTTCAGAGATCGGATCTCCGTCGCTAAATATGGTATTTTAATACCGGCGTTGGGAGAAAGGAGATTGACCATGTACTCGTGGATGGGCGATAGAGACTGGTCCAGAACTGCAAGGGTTATCGGTGGCATTTTCTTAAAACTGACCACATGAATGTTGTTGCCACCCTGAAATTGCGTCTTAGATCTCGTAGGGTGCCGACATCTGGTCGAGTTTTAATGTTGGCCGTCTTAGAGATGCGAGCGTTGCTCGGGAGTTCGCAGACAGGCTGGCGGGGTGCCTCTGGGAGCTGGGTGATGCCGATGGCCCTGATGAACTCGGGCTTCAGAGACCGAATCTAGCGAATCCTTTTCTAGCAAATCCTTTAGGAGGACTCATAAGATAATCAGGGGATTCCTAACACAGGAAATCATAGACACCATTGAGGAGTATCAAAGGGCTAGGCTTGGTGGCAAGGCTGGAAGGTACAGATAGCTAAACATGAGACTGTATGCGCGGTTCGGAGAGACAGGAAGGCGCAGGTCCGTAGAATCTGCGAGACAGCTAGTCTATAGGGACACTTACTAGTCGAGTGACTCTCGTTCTGCTTACGTGGAAATTGAAGCACTGCCTTCCTCCATGCCTCCTGCTAGATCCGCTGCAGTTAGGGCGGCCGATAGTATAAACATGTCGGATGATTCATCCGATCGGCTGGCACCTTGAGGAGCTCTATAGTGCGGATCCCCCTAGCTGCCGGACAGGGGTACCACGGTCCTGCACACGTACCCAGATTGGACTGTGACTTGCCAACTCTGGAGTAAATTCGGATTGCAGGGAATCGGTTGAAAAGCGACGAAATCTTGGGTACCGATAGCAGGCCAAGGTGCCAAGAGAGGCTGGGATGAGGCAGGTTACCTGCATAGTCCGCTAGCGCCAGTTGCGCCTCTAAGGGCATGTGACTGGATTCTCTACAACAGACTGTTCCTGCACATCGGATCCTGTCTTGTGGAGGATGTCGAGGGTTCGTCCGCGTGCCTCGTGGTTGTGTCAGACGGCTCACTTCCTGGAGGATCAGGCCATTGGCCTGTCAACCCCTTGGAGGATGGTGGATCGGCGGATGGTGCATGTAGCGAAACGTTGTTGCGGCGCATGCCTCCTAAATTTGACTCGACTTGAAGTTCTCAAATACAGTATCGTTACAAATTACGACAATTTCACTAGTAATTATGCCGATTAGCCTAATTGTACATTGTACTTCGAATAGGCCGCGCCATTGAGCTTACACAGTGACGTTGCTTCGACTGCCTGACTGCCCGGAGTCATGTGGTGTATAGTAGTACTTTCACTAGCCCTCAATACCGTACAAATCCCCAGTTCGCACACCAATGTTGCCAACATGCAAATTTACTTCGTTCACGGGTTATCCACAAATTGCTGGGGATTTCCTCTTAAATCTCAAACGGTAACCTTGTTCTGAAGGGTCACGATACAGACCCGCTTGTTGGACTAATTATCCCTGTATCAGCGTGCGAATAAATCAATATCCGCGTGTAGGCCTACTCTGAGAATTTGCTGTCATTAACGCTAGGGTAATGACAGCAGGGTGTGATATCTCACTCACCGCAATCATCCTCGTCGTTTCCATTAGTGCAATCCTCGTTACCATCACACACAAATATTAAGGGGATACACCTTGTTGAGTTACAGCTGAACCCTCCAGGACATAGAGGGGTACATTTAGAGCAGCAGTCGCCGTCGTCGCGAACAAGTGCATAATTCTATTAGAATAATAATAATTACACGGGATGTTAGAAAATGTGTGTTCCCGTTTCATACCAAAACACGTAGTTGTCTGATATCATAATTATTACAATCGTGTACGAATTTCTTTTTCCCACAATTAAATCTAAGACTGTTTGGAATGTTTTGTGAAATCAGCGGCACGTATATTGAACAGGTTCTTTAACGTTGTAAAGATAGACTAATTATATGTTTTCCCGGCCAATTTAATATAAAATGCATTCAATTTAATACCCGCCCCTTCCAATTTCGTTTAAACAAGGAATTTAGAGCATTCAAATTTAAGAAGACGCAAAGATCATTCAATTTTGTGAAAGCCAGCAGCAATTGACAAACATTTTTCAAATGGCTACATTCAAATTCGTTTTTTATATGGTACGTGCTTCCGATTCGTATCTACAAATTAAATATTCTGAGAATGAATGTGCACATTAAATCTGTAAATAAGACAAAACACATGACGTATGACACATCTACCGAAAAACAACTAAAGTTCTAGTAGCCATTGCTAGCTTCCTCGAATAAACAAGCCATAACTAATGTTGAATTTGAACGCACCGAGGGTGAAATTTGTTACCTATAAACGAAAAAGAAAACAAAAACTAGCAACAAACCAATACACAATTTGATTTCATAACTTGTGGATACTAGGTAGCAGAAATTCAACTAAAAAACGATGAAAATATAGTATTGAAAGGCTATAAATGAAATAGAATGACTAAAACTAACTTGAATGAAAAGAATGAAGTTATGTGTGCACAAACACGAAATTAATACAATAGTAGCTAAAAGGAAACACTAGTTTGCTTGAATTAGGTGGACATGCGCGAATTTGACAGCGTGTTAATGAAAGTGAATTAATTTGTGATGAAATTCACCTGGAAAACCTTTAGTAAAATAAAATAAATAACATCAACGGTAACTACAACAATAATTACCAATGGGCAGTCCTGCTCTGGGCACGTCGTATTGTGGCAATTGAGAATGTACTCGTTGGCGATGTGGCCACAATGACAGTAGTTGCAGTTGTCTCCGTCTGTTTCGTTCACCTGTTCATAAAGGGGACAGTTGAACCTAGTTTGTACTGCAATTAATGTGACTAAATTAGAAAAGACGTATAGTAATGATGAATAATTCAAGATGATTACCTTTGTGTGAGTGCCTATTCTAAATTAATAATATATTGCTGCACTATACCGATAGTAGGTAGTACGGAAGTGTATTTAGGACACGAGTACTAAACAAAATTCCCGAATACTAATCGGAATACTAGTCCGCCCGGGCGGATTACTCTAGTCTGCCCAGGCGGATTACTAGTCCGCCCGGGCGGAATACCAATCCGCCCCGGCGGATTAGTATTCGGGAATTTTGTTTTTACTCGTGCCCTAAATACACTTCCGTACTACCTACTATCGGTATAGTGGCAGACTAGTATTCCGCCCGGGCGGACTAGTATTCGGGAATTTTGTTTTTACTCGTGTCCTAAATACACTTCCGTAAGGTAATAATAAATGTCGTTACCTTAATACAGTCGTTCGTAAATTCATTGTAGCAGCCATCGATACATTCTAGGAGGTAAACGGTGTATACACAAAAGGTATATTTTGGGTTTTTAGTTGTTATTTGGGTAGGAGACCGTTTGATGGGAGGGGCGCTCGCCTCTCGGGCCCAATAACAAGTGTTGCACGACAGTGCCTCTCTCAGTCCACCCAGATGTAAATGGGTAGCTTGTCTCATTAAAGGGTGTCTGTACTTCTGGTTTTTGGTCATAGTAGAAGTTTCAGCCTCATTAGTCGTCAGGTTTTTCAGAAAAACGTGACATAACATGGCCATTTTTTCAGGAAATTCGTGTAAGTCCGTGTACATTAATTTTCGTCTCAAGAGACGAAAATTATTTTCGTGAAATTGTTTGACTAATTTCTCAAATACTACAGCACCTCAGCAAGTAATATTTTAAGGGAAGCTTTCTACCATCATTATCTTCAAACCCTGTAAGTTTAATGTAAATCTGTGAGATCTTACCAAAAGTACGGACGTCCTTTAAGACATTAAGCAAACAAAGGCGGCAGAGAAGAGAATTGGCCACCCGCTCCAATAAACCGAGACCCTGGAAAATATGTCATTCTACTGACATATCCCCAACTGAACCAGACCAACCCAGCTGTTATTTTAACATTATTTTGTTCGTGCTTAATCACATGTTTTATGCATAGGCGTTACTAATAGTAATGTGACAATCACTGAAGGTCAAGTTTTGATACCAATGTTAGTATTCTTCCTAATGTAAGAAATAACCGACAATTCGTTGTAATAATACAAAGGGACAGACAACACAAGAAGAGATTATTAATGATGCATACTTGGTTCACAATGACAACATCTCACAATATCGTTAGCGGGTATCAAGTTTTCATCTGCTCCACAGGAAAGATCACAATAGCTAGAGCACTTCACTTTCCTGCCAGTACATGTGCAATGGTCACAAGCACCAAAATACCAATATTCTCCTTCCTGTTTGATTACATAAGCAAGATGAAACATATATTAGGCCTAATGCATTCATATTTATCCTCTCGTACATTGAGCAACTTGTGGCCTAAAGATAGCCTGCTGTCGCAGTACATGGCTCTCGATTTAATAGTTTTCTTGAAAATGTTACTTGTACATTTCCTTCTTGCAAATTTGGAGTTATATTTCACATGTCCTTGTGTAGTATCATTTGTTTGGATTTATTCCTTCGATTTCAGATCGATCTCACATTAAGAAATAATTTTATATGTTGATTTGGCCATTTTGGTATAGGTTTGCCCTTGGTATTAGCTTCAAAAGATAGGTTTGACATTATATACAAACCAAATAATCAAGCATTCGTGTGTGTGTGTGTGTGTGTGTGTGAGTTTGTTTATACCGGTAATCGGGGACGTGGAACAAAAGAATTAGCATAAAAACAATGGGTCCCCGATTGACAGAAGGTCCACGATTGTAAATCGTGTACAAAAGCAACGGGAGCTCAGGAAATTTATTAGAGTAGAAACAAAAGAGAGATCACGTGATAACAATGGGACGTCCACGATTGCCGGCGTTTACACTCTTAGTCTGACTACACTCGTCAGGTGGATGTATACAATTGGCACAATCAGGGAAAATATAATTATTTGTTGCGCTTATTATTTTGAAGAAGAACATACTTACGCGTTTGCCACGGCGTAGCGCGCGCACGGCATAGCCATTTAGGTTGACCTACGGTTAAGCAAACGTCTAACGTGTAATAGAGAACATGTCATCGGAATAGATGTTAAATTATGTATACATTATTGTAATTTGACAGGGCAAGAACTTATTGATTTCATACGCGAGGAACGTAAAGAAAGAGATAAACAAGATCATGATGGAAGGGCATATCAAATGGAAATCATCTCGGAAACAAGAAATTTTGCAGCTTTTGCAATTATCGATAAAAACAAAAAAACATGAATCGTTAACCGATGACTCTTTAGGTAATATATCCGCAAGTGTTCCGGGTGCACGTAGTAGGGCAAGAGCTCCTAAACTGCCTTTATTCGACGAGACAAAAGACTGGACGCGTATATGGCTTCAACGGTTTGAAAAATACGCGCAAAGCCAGGATTGGGATCAATCCGAATGGGCAATTAACCTCAGCGCGTTGCTTAAAGGTAAAGCACTTGGTGTGTATTCGAAATTGCCTGCTGCTGATGCGAACACGTATGATTCACTGAAGGATGCTTAGCTTGAGCGTTTCCACTTAACTGCTCAAGGATTTCAACATAAATTCCGTACGATTAGACCCGAAGAGGGAGAAACGCCCCCACAGTTCGTTGCGCGGTTAGAGATATTTACTCGATGGACAGAGTCAGACATGGACGGAACAGTTAGAACTTACAAAGGAATACAAGATTTGCTGCTACGCGAGCAATTCCTTGGCAGTTGCAATGAAAACTTGCGGCTCTTTCTCACTGAACGAAAATCTCGAAATACCATAGAAATGTCTGAGCTTGCAGAACAATATACGGATGCTTATGGTTCCTTTAGCATATCAACGACCGTAAGAAAACAAATATTACCAAGACTTACTATGGAATGAAACCCAAATAAGAAATCGGTGGGGACAGAGACAAACACAAGTAATTTCGCCAGCCCCACCTGAACACTATTGCCCAGTGTATTCGTCGGCCTCCGGGTTGATATATCTTGCTATATTTGCCATCGCACGTTCAAAAGCAAGTCGGGACTATAGTGACCTGATGAGGGCGTTACCGCAAGGAAGTGGTCATACTCGACAGCCACCATATAAACATTAATAGAAAAATATATTACTAGGCTACCTGATAGTATTTTCCATCTGAAGCTAAGCACGGGCATTGGTCTTCTCTCACACATTCTCCATCAGCGTTTTCAAGATATCCTTCATTACAGGCGCACACGTAACTTAATGCACAGTCGGAAGAGTCACACGGACTGTCTAAATCCTCACACGTCAAGTGACATGGGCATTCGTCACGGTATATACGAGGCGAAAAGCACACTACAGAGTAAAAGTCAACTAATTAGTATAAAACAAAACAATTGCTACATTATTTGGGATGCAATCTGGGATTTTAATTTACCTACCGGGTACATTTTAGGTATATCAAATTGGGCTGTGCTCTTTCAAAAATACTGTTGTATTTCTGATGACCTCCCGGGGAGGTAAATAACCAGCTCGTCTCGAGAAATATGGCTACAATTTGGTTGTATTCTCAAATATTCAATAAGTCAGGGATTACACATCATCCTAACACACGTTATGATGGATACAAACACATCACTTTATGAATGTACGATCACGCCTGTGCGTCGAGAGTAAACGCCGCAGTATCGAATACCGGTACCGTCTGTGTAAATCTTGACTTCATCGTTGAATATTCATATCATAATAAATACTTTCCAGTAATTAATATGATATGAATGTTCGTAATAAAGACGACGGAACTTTCCACCAAGTTGAAGCGCGATTTGGAAATTGTTTCTCTTGTTACGTCGGTACATGTGCCACATTTTATCCTTTATAAATCCTAATCCTAAATAATATTAATAAATTACCATTGTACGTAGATTGGTGCCCAACCTGTTGCAATGTTCTCATATATCACTGTGCTTATTGTCTCACTTATTTTGATACAATAGACACTAAATACAACATGTTGCCCCAAATTGGTTGTTACTTATGAAGGTTTTTTATGAATTGTATCTATTATCCAACCTTGTGTAGTTGATGGTTTGGTCGTGAAACCTGTAGTTGTTGTAATTGGTACACATTCACAGCACTCAGATGTTTCCACCAAGTACTCGTTCTAAACAAAACAAATATAAAAGCCAAGTAAAACAAACTAATTCGATAAAGGAGCACGATCTTCATAGCTAAATTTTCGGGCTAACTATATACGACATGCATTAACGACCAGTTGAAGGTCGGAATTATAGACTATTAGAGTTTTGAAAAGGAGTGTAAAGTGTTCATTTTCGGAGGGTGTTATAATTCGTTTCGTACATAGGGCTCGTCTATACAACTTATACAATTTTAATTATTATAATGCTACTCTATAATGATCGTTGTTTTATTTTATCTTTTGGGAGGTTCAAAAACACACAATTTACAAACACAATAAGATTTCCTAATTACAGTAGCAAAAATGGTATATGTCTCACCTCATTTTCACATGATATTATGTTGCAATGTCCTTTGGTGCAACTAAGACCTGATATCTGGCACAGACAAACTTCGCAGTCACCAATAGTGACCTTAGTATTTAACTGAAATAAACAGCAATAATTAAACCTATAAAAGGCAACAATTGTAAGAATTCAAGAATGCAAGGAAACACACAATAATTAGTCTAAATTCGTATTAACCGTTTTAGTACATCTGCGACAATATCATGATTCAATACAAACAATTTTCTAATTGTTCTCTCTACCCTATGGAGCACTGGCAACAGTACTTTTGAGAATACAGCTGACTATACCTTACCCTGCACCAACGGGATACTAAGACAAATGGCACTAGGGCCTATAAATTGTATTTACAAAAATATCAGTAACAACACCCAATCTAGTGCATCGCTCCTTCCGTGAACTAAACGGCAACCAATACATTATACATTAGTATAAAGAATACAATATCAGTTATAAATACCTCAATATATATTTGTTGTTGTTCAACAAAACACATCATCTGCGTTGTAGTTGTTATCTCAGCTGCAAATAATACGTTTTTAAAACTTCTTTTACAAGATGGTTCGTGACCAAATACAACCAGTTACCTATAAATGTACCCTCCAATACTGCTATGTAATGTATAAACTGTCCATGTTAATATCTAGTAAATTGATTACTAAAAGGGTAACGTTATTACTAACTTGTCGTCTGTGGTGTTGAAGTTGTGGATTCTTCTAAATAGAAACAGAAACAATTACAAAAATAAATATCTAGAAAAACAGGAATAATTGTGACCGGATCGTACAAAATGAGTCTTAAAGTATTTTGCTCTGCCCATTGGAAAGATCTAACTCTCCTCTTTATTTTGAAGCCAAATATATATAATTATATACAGTAGGCCTAGAGATAAAAAAGTTATGTTCATTGTCTCGACATAGAACCAGAATATTCTGCGACTTTAGACTCAATTTGTACGGTTGGGCCACAAATATACATCGACTTACATTTACAATCAAATATTTCAGTTGTGTGTCTGATATTTTTAGGAAAATGATTTGTAAATTTCTAATCAAACACTACATCCTTCTTCCCCGTAGTCACTGATAGTCTCTAAAAGTTGTGTGTGAACTGTGTGCATACCTGGGCACGAGGTGGGACAGCAATCTCCGGGAATTGTGATCGGATTCTGTAAACGAAAGAAACAAAGAATACAATTATATTTTTTCATGTTTTCCATTTAAACCCTCCTCCATACTATCCTTAAAGATGTATTTTCCAAATTCAGACCGATTTTCCGCCTTGCTAGATTTTCCCTTATAGTTTTAGGGAATACACGACATCCAGCGATATAGTTACAGATCCTTTTGTAATCGGAAATGAATTCATTGCCGACAATGGAAAATATTTTTCGTTTTATATATCATTTTAAAGTTAATAAAAAGTAATCCTATTAATTTATCAATCCAACATTTAAACCAACTTGAAATGCAATTTTTAAATGTGCAATGCAATGCTGATAGCCGAGCGTACAAATAGGCGCTATAGGGCCAACGAACGAATAACTCGGGCATGCTACTTACAAGGCATGGAAAGTTGGCACAACGAATGGCAGCACACACTATTTCATTATTGAAGCAAGTACAATTATTGCATTGATGATCCAACCAGTAGTCACCAGGCTGGAATAAAAACAAAAAAATGTAACACCACATTGAATGATCTTATCGTTTATACAATAGTCTATAGCATATTACGATATGTAACACATGTACAAATTCTATGTTAATTAATAATGATTTGGACACACAATTGGCTTCAAAACACTATACATCCGTTGTCTCGGTTTTAAGAAGAAAGAATTTTCCGGTTTGGGGAAGTGATTTGCCTTTAGTAAATATCGGTATTCGGAAATAACAAGCGCAAAACCCAAATCCATTAGGGGGAGTGACTAGTGTAATTTGAAACATTTTGAGTTTATGGCTTTTCGAAACCAAGCTAAAAGAAGAATTCAAAGCAAAAATATTCAAAATTATATTTCAATTAAGTTGAGTAAAGTTAAATCCGTTGAGAAATGGGTGAAATGCAATAATGGATTGTCTGCTATCGTTCCACCTGGTGTTTTTGAATTACCTTGTGGTGACCAGCCTGAGAGTCCAGACAAACACATTGAACAGGTGGAACGCAATGAGTGCCATTGAAGACTGTTGGTTGTTTACATTCGCATTGTGGTCCGCCCGAGTAACTTTCGTCAATCAAGCAATCAGCGATGTGCATACAACATTCTGGACTTGTGCCATGTACGAAGTCATTGTTTTTACATTCTGTGTAATACAAAGCAAAACAAAACCTGTCAAAGTAGGTCTATATACCATTTTACGTTAGATTGTTTCAAAAACGTACATTATCACAAGGTAATATATTTTCCCGACGCGAAGCAAAAGAAAATAGGGCGTCCAGGTATCACAGAGAGAGAATAGATCACTATTCCACGCGAGTGAAAGTAATCAATATTTGCTATTACACCCTGTGCATAATCTTGAGGTTCGTCGTCCGAAAGATGAACAAAACGCGGTTCATTTTAGGTACCAATTTCTTCCGATATTATCAGTGTCTCGGTTACGATGAGAAAGCTGGGTACTGATTAGGTTTATCCTCATCATGCAAAGTGCGGATACTGTATCGGTTGCTGCGGGTTAGCTTTTTCAACGAGCAACACTAAAATAGTAAAACTAACAAATTATGTGACACGCCAATATTAGGACAGGATATGTGAGTAGGATGTTACAATAGCAAATGACATTCAGCTTAGGTAATATTGATCAATTTAACGTAGCAAACTACTTATTGTTATAAGAAGGTAACTTAAGAGCCTTTTTAAGGCCCACATAACAAATGAATCATTACAACTAACCAAACACCGACAAAGTTTGTTGTAGGGGAAGTTACAGGTTTAACACTCGTTGCTGCAAAATAATGTGGGACCAAAATATTCATAATGTACGAAGAATAAAC
>JAVCKS010055406.1:0-14334 GCA_032273685.1 Pteraster tesselatus | reverse complement strand
TACACCTGTGTTACACCTGTGTTACACCTGTGTTACACCTGTGTTACACCTGTGTTACACCTGTGTTACACCTGTGTTACACCTGTGTCACACCTGTGTCACACCTGTGTCACACCTGTGTCAGCATGGATCACATTAACCAACTGCACAATCTCCAAACCGTTATGAGATTAATCTCCCATTCATGCATACTGTAGCTGTTTACAAGACTACATGTATATATACATGTACAGGAATGGATTTGTAAATTCGCATTGAAATATCAGCCGAGTATTGGTCACATGATATTGGTTAGTCATTAGCTACAATATTTAGGATGTTCCATTTCTGAGCCGTAGGATAGTCGTTCCATGGTTCCCCTGGCCGCCATCTGTTGTTAAAGAGAAGGAACCAGGAACCAGTTTACAGGACAAGTTTCATATCATTGTTGCTATGAAGCTATTGGATATTTCTATGTACCGTGCTATGTAATGGTTTAACTGGCCACCATCTATTTATGGTTAACATGTATAGTGAAGAAACCAGGGAACCAGTCGACATGACAAGTCTGGCATCATGGCTGCTATGCATTCGGTCATAAGTGTGTTTGTTTTCAAAATAATCTATTAGCATAAACTATTCCATGTTTCAAACTCTGTGCATGCCAGTTGTATAATACACAAATTGCATGGCTTTTCTTTGTGATAAACGATTGGTAAAACTTGCACACACAATAAATCTCACCCAGCAATATTGAAAATAAATACCGAGACTCATTCCACTCACAAACATTTCCCACAACTTCTTTTTATGTACAACAGTATTGAATTATTGTTTCCAGGTTCTGAGTTTGAATTGAAACTTGATTTTGTTTTTGCCGTTATACGGCGAACATTGAATTTGTATTGTATATCAGTAAATGTACAACCGTTACAAATATTACACAAAATAAATACTATGGAATTTTAATAAATATTTATATACATAATTCTATATATATTATATATACATATTAAGAGACAGTAATATCTGTAGATTATTAGCGTACAATCTTAAATTTGTAATGTACAATTCTATATTCGTAATTTACCCGTCTGAATAGGGTGGGTAGTCGCCTCCATGCATAGTGCTTTTCACAGGTCACTGAATCTCGTTGGTATAGTCTACTCTAACCACAAGAGCATGACTGTCACGAACAATTTCACCTGGCTAAACAGCTTTAACTACCGGTGTTTGAACCCCCTATGGTGCCAATGTGTACATTTCGTTTCCAGTCCCTGACACAGTATCAACTCTCAACTCTAAAACTATATAAGATGTGCCCACACTCATATGTGGATTGCCGTAGAAAGCAACCCCCTCCCAATCCCCTCTTCAGTACCTCACCCCCCCCCCCCCAACCCCTGCAGTACCCCAACCCTTGCAGTGCCCTGGCCCCATAACTGCCCCTGCCCCATCCCTGCCCTAGCCCCGGCCCCATCCCTGCCCCGGCCCCATCCCTGCCCCAGCCCCGGCCCTATCCCTGCCCCGGCCCCATCCCTGCCCCGGCCCCACCCCTGCCCGGCCCCACCCCTGCCCCACCCCTGCCCCGGCCTCACCCCTGCCCCGGCCCCACCCCTGACCCCACCCGATTTCTGACCCCAAACGTGTAGTAATTTTAAATAAGTGACTTGTGAAAAGGACTAGGCTTGGAATTGGCTACAACACTTTTTCGAGGACAGGCTGTAGTTGCTAGTAACCTACTTGCACGATCTTTAATGTCATTTTATGCAATTAATCTGTATGGTAGTTTATTTGCGCGGCATTAACAGTCAGAATTTTATTTCATTTGTTTGGAGTGAGAATTTGAATATATGTGTAACTTGAGAAATATTTTGAAATGTTCGATTGATAATTCAGTAAATTTGCCCTAATAGCTTTAAAATTACTGATACATTAGTAAACAAAAATCCATTCGTGGATAGAGAGTATTTTCTTGCCAAAATTTTGACCAAAAACTACTACTATCCGAGAATAGATTTGTTCATGCCATAACAATTATTAGTTTAAACTTTGACCTTATATCTCAAGGTAAAATCGGTCTGAAATCTGACGGTACATGTTAAAGAGGAAACAAAGTAGGATTACAAATAAAATAGATATTTAAACTGTATTTAAAACTGCGAACTTTTTAACTGAAAACTTATGGAAACATTGTTGTTGTTTTCATTCCTATTTAGCTAGGCATAATTTAGTCAGCGGTTACTGCTGATCAAATATAAAAATGGTTAGCAGTTTGTTCATTTTGATTAGCAGCTTCAAATTTATCAAATGTACATGAGCATTTATACAAGATCAATTTACAGTAACCATGGATACACACAGCTCTGAGCCTGCCGCCAATGTCACGTGTATGTATGCAACACCCTTGCATCAATTTTAAGAGATTTTAGAGGAAAAAGTTATCACTCTAAGGCATATTTTATGGATGACTACAAAATCTGTGTAACAAACTGAATGTGTTAATGCCAGGGGTACTCCAAAGTTGAGTCATGTCAACCAGGGTACACGCATGTCAACCAGGGTACACGCATGTCAACCAAGCTCTGTTTATTAACCACTTCTACGAAGCTTGTTTGTACTAATTTGACTAAGCGCAGGCAATGAGATAATAACAGAGGAGGACCTAGCCCCCCTACATGTACCAGATTTATTATTCAGCGGTAGTCCCGTGATGATAGGCCCCTATCATCCTTGGCCTTTAATTTGCAGCTTCGTAATTTGAAAAGCCCAGGTGTCAGAAAAACCCCAGAGAATACATTGTATATATATGTTCATTCGGCCACAAAACAAAAGTGAACTGCTGCAAGGTAGACTCGTTGCATGTCTTTGGGGGGCAGGGCCACACAACGTGCACACCAGTGATAATTAAGGAGTTAATGGACTAGGTTGCGAGTCTATTTTTATTGCAGACATGCAGTAAATGACTATTATACTCTCTCACTTGCGTACGGCCGGGTTGAAATTAATATATGGGTGTTTCCATAAATTAGGGTACCAATTTGTGACGGTGTCCCCTCTAACGTCGTGAAATGGATCCATTGTTATTTTATTATTATGAGTCTTAAAAATATTGTTGTGTTTTAATATAAAAATGTTAGTATTGCCTTTTGATTCTGATTCAAACACGACTGCAAATACTCTATACAATTAGAAGTAATTAGGTGGTACATTTCCCAACGTTAGAGGGGACACCGTCACAAATTGGTACCCTAATTTATGGAAACACCCACATGCAAATGAGGTTTCCAAAAATGTCCAATAAACCACACAAGTAGAGATAAAAGATATATAAAAAATATGTTGAGCAAGTAGTTTATACCACACATAATGACTGGCTCTACTCAGGCATCAGCAAAAACTCCCCTCTGAAGTTTTGAAGTTTTGAACGACTCATAATCCCTCGATGGAATAAATATATGATATTACCCGTACACACACTTAACAATACCGTTTACTTTTTGCATGTATGTATTTAAATAATAATTGTCTGGTTCACGGACTTGGCTGCCTGCCTGCCTGCCTGCCTGCCTGCCTGCCTACACTGGGTTAAAATTTGCAGCCACCTGACTAAACACATGATTTAGAACAAGGTTTTCCATATGTAATAACAAGTACAAGTGAAGGAGGTTGCTAAGTGAAGCGTCGCCCTGGGGCACATGCCATGACGACCATGCCATGGTGACCATGCACCAATTAGGTTAGCGTTTACATGCAATAGATTTATCGCATTTGGCTTTGATATCGTTTTTGGTGACCTCTGACCCTGCCAAGGATTGTTGCGGGTCGGAAGGGCTGGTCGTAACCATTAATTGTGAATTGAAACGTTTCTATACATTCTGTACATACATAGTCTAATGCTAGTTATTGGTAACTCTTTGATCTATCTATTTATATATTTGACAGTTTTTTTTGTACTTATTAGATTTCAGGCTGTTTCATTGCTGCAGCTAGTGATGTAGACATATCGTCAGTAGAGGACAGCATACTGTTCCAAATTCGTGTTGAGATATACTGTAGGCAAAATAATACATCACCTATTGCAAAAAAACTGAATTAAGTATGATAATGTGTCCTTCTATCTTTCTACTATATCACTTGTTCAACTAAATAGTTCATTTTGCGATTAAATTCTTGGAAAATTTCGGAACACCAGTGTCGTAGTTAGCATAAATTATTAACCAATTTATTATTTTTCCCTCTCATTTTCAACAATTTTTCTACTCGTAAAACGATTGGTATTTCTTTTTTATATATATGTACATGTATATTGTGTATTTATTTAAATAGTAATTGATGTAGCTTTTATTGATTAAAAAAAATCTTCCCTTGGCAATCGCCACAAGGTGGCGCTGTTCAGTATTAGAACGTTGAATGGTAACGGAATAAACTGTGTGATGTTGCATTCCTTTATAATTGAAAATTGGATCAGTTGAGCCAGTGTGTATTCTTTTCACACTGTGGTTGTCGCAGTCCTAGAATTGTTTTCCTTCACTTGTTTATTCCCCTTTGTTCTTGTTTCCACGCAGAAAATGTTTATCGTTGGAATCTGCATTGGTGTCCTAGTCCTAATCATCGTTATTGTTCTAATTACCACGCTGGGCTGATGAATAACAAAATGTAAACACTTGAGGGCGCTCTATAGTTTCAGTTGCAGCAAACCATAGCTTTCATTGCAAACCATATGTACCATAATAGTCCACGAGCGTGAGCATGCAGATAGACACTGGAGGAGCTTGATAGGCCTTTTTGTCAGGGCAATAAAAGTAATTTGCAAGGGCCCTGTTGGTAATTCTTTCATTGCCATTGGCGAGTATACTTGACAGTATACTTACTGTGTCCTTGAACCATTGGCGAGTATACTTGACAGTATACTTACTGTGTTCTTGAACCATTGGCCGGTATACTCTGACAGCTGGCCTGCCTTTCAAAGCATGCAGGCATATAACTTCAGGAACGGATCAAAGGCAATTGCCTAATCATGTCTATAGTCATTGCCTTTGAATTATTCCCATTGCTAAACAGGGCTAAGCATGCACATCATTCTCATCATACTTGTGGAATTTACTCAAATGAAAATACGTGTCGACTGAGTGTGGGGCAATCACTTTGGATGCTTTCTGCTGAATCACAATTGAAAGGGAAACAGTTTAAAGTGCACCCAACAAGATGGCTTGTGAAGCTGTTATTTTAAAGATGTACGGCCTCATTTCAGATCGACTTTTACTTTGAGAAATATTTGTAAATGTTGAATTGACAATTTGGCAGGTTTGCCCTTATTAGCTTTAGAATGATCTATAACTCAATAGTATTTTCTTGTCAACATGAATTATTGGCTGGCAGAAGTAAATACATTTGTTTATTCTATAATTTTAACAATTAACTAAGGAGAACGTACCAAATTATCAATTCAATGTAGCAATTATTTCTAAAGGTGAAATTGGTCTGTAATCGGACAATACATCTTTAAGGAAATAGTTATATTAGAGTGTGCCCTCTAGTGTTCCAAAGGAGACAACCAATATCTACATTCGTTTAATTATGCAGCTATACATGTACTCCATTAGGAAATGCTTAAATGCTTAAATCATGTTTCAACAAATCTTTTTCAAATAGCTTTGCTTGGCAACCAATTTTGATTTCTTCGTTAACTGAATGTTATGCAGTCCATACACCCAGTACAAGTCTTACAGTCCACTTTGTCACTTTATTAAAGTGGACATAATGACCACTTGTACTTTAAGGTGAACTTAAATTTATTGTGAATACAAATGATATTGGGCAAAACTGATATTATTTTACCGCTTGAATGATTGCTGCCTGTCTGAATTTGGACAGGTACTTCATTAATGCACACATTGTACAATTTGGACAGGTACTTCATTAATGCACACGTTGTACAATGATACCTGAATGACTGTTATTTCACACTTAGGCATAAACAAAAAAAATGTTATGTTGGCGTAACCCGACCTACCCTAAAATATGGGCTTACCCTAGACATTTTTATTGATTTTTAGACAGAAAATAAAAATCTAAAGTATAGATATACAATATTATAACAATTCAAAACGAAAACAGGTGTTGAGTCCTTTTCTTAACTTTGTTTTGTGTTGTATATTGGGTTGCAACGTTAAACACTGCCATTTTGGCGGGAGCAATCCCGACTTACCTACCCTATTTTGTTGGGCCCGTTACGTCAACATAACATATTTTTTGCCTTATCACATTGTTACATGCACTCATCGTCATCCTCATTATCAACTGTAAGCATTATATGTTCAACACTAATGGGGCACAAATCATTATTAGGAGACAATATCCATGAAGTAAGAACTCGCAGTGACACCATGGAAAACTTTCTTTTCAAAACTATTCCATTGTGCAACTGTAAGTTCTTACCGATGGACCCATCTTGCATAGCATCAGGGATTATCATTTTCATTAGAATTATTTTGGTGAAACTACTGCTGTATTTTCCAGTAGAGTTACAAAACTAAGTCGAATGAGGAGGACGCCTCTGAGATTAAATTGCGATGGTAGTTTTACAGGGACCCACATTTATCCATCCACTATAATAGAAGATTGACAAATGTACTAGTAATTTTTAGGTAGTCTAAAAGTTTCCAAATTTATTCTTTAGGAATGTTCAGTAGTTTTCAAATACACATCGTAAAATTAACACTTTGGAAATTGGGGGGGGGGGTTTCCACTGCAATCTGTCATTAAATGTCTGATATTGTGCTAATTTTGAGTTCAATCTGATTGGTGAAAATTTGCTTTTTATTGCAAATTCTGAATGAGGCCTGTCTAGAAATGAACCCAGTAAATATACACAAGGAGTTTGTTGGAAATAATGTCACCGATATCGTCGTATTTTATGAATGTATGACTTTATAATATTTTTAGGCTGTGATTCTCAAGAATTCAAAAAGGATGAACTTTTATTTTTACCGGGTTTTGACAGAACAGGTCACAAATGTGGTGTTAAACTGTTTCAAGGAATCATCAAATACTGGTTTCTACATTGTCAGTTATTGTCACATATGTGCATGCTCATATTCTGTTAATTTCAGTTGGCGAGGTTCATTTTCTTGAAGATTACTGCATTTCCGAAGGAAATTGTAAACAGATGTTTTGTTTATCATTTCCAATCCATCAAATACCTTTAAACCTTTCAAAAGTTTTTATTTGTTCATTTATTTCTTTATTTGTGTTTATTTATTTATTAAGTGTTCAATTCATTATCTTTCTGAACATTAATCACATTTTGTCAACCCGAACCAGAAAGATAAATTGGTCATCGGTTCTTCTGACCAAATGCACAACCAAAGATTGCGGTTCGGGATGGGGCGGAAACCCAAGCAGACAATATCTTGTTCTCGAAAATGATTAAAACATATTGCGTTAAAATGAATCACAGAATATAAAAAAATGCATCACCCTTCTCTCACAGGGTTATCAATCACATGATATTAAAGTGGTAAATGAACACGGCCTATTTTGCTAATTTCAAAGTTATACAATTGATGGCATTGTATGTGAAGAGAAACGGATATGGATGGTACTGCGAAGTGTGAGAAGTCACACATTGAATGGAAGTTGACTGTCGTCTGTCGTGCAGTACTCAGTTTGTGGCTGCACATTGCAGTATCATTCATAATGTCCTTTACCCACTGCAAATTGAGAAACTGAAAAGGGAGAAATTATAAATTATTTATAAAGATAGTTCAAATTGTTAGCCTGTATGAACAAATTGTTAAAAATGGGGAGAGGGACGGGTGATACTACTTTTTTGTTAGTTCTGTGGGTTTATATTCCTTGCAGAATTACTTTTGGATTGATGTGTTCTTTTCTGCTTGTGAGGGAAGCTCGCACGCTATCAAATGTGTTTTTTGCGTTCATGAATAATCCTGTTTCCTTTCATTAATTTGGCGTCATCATTTCGAGAACTGAACTGCCTTTTTGGAGTATGTATGTATGGGATGTTATATAACAAATATTGACTGTAAATTTCACTAGTTAGTAAAACTATTCTGGTGAGGTGATCCATGGTGCGTTCTCAGAGAACCTATTACGCTCCAAGCTTTGGGGTCACCTTGCGAGAATAGTTTCACTAACCCAATTATAACTAGTCAGTATTTGCAATTGCGTACTAGACTGTGTTAGCTGTTTTTGTAACTATCGTTTTCATCTTTTGTTTTTATTTTCTACAGAAAAAGATTTGCATCTTCATTTGCTGTGGTATACTTGTCTTGGTGGTTGTTATCCTAGTTGCAACATTGGTTCCCAGATAGACTATCAGGTTTTGGTTCCCCCCCCCCCCACTCTTCTGGTTTTAAAACCACCAAATTCATTGCTTCACAAGGAACTACATTAAAGCACTCATCACTACTCTCTTTGCATGCACATATTCATGCACTATGGATTGATATTTGAAAAAACTGGCAGTGATAAGGTTCTGTTTGTAGGTCAACCATGTTTGGCTTTGTAGTTAATGCTATAACAAAAATATGGATTGTGGTATGAATTTGTCTAGAGACGTTAGAATTTGATTCAATTTGGAGGTCATAACGGGCGGCCATCTTGTTTGCCTGTACCGGTAATTATGTTATCTGGCACTGAACATTATCAAGATGGCCGGCCAGTAAACAACCGATTATCTTGAAGTCCAAATAAATGCAGGAAAACAATTAACTGTAAAAACACAAAATGTAAGTCGGGTTTAATTGGCAACAGCAAGGGCAGTATTTTTCATATTTCAGATTTGTTATAGTATAATCCTTAAACATCTTTAGACTACATGGAGAAATTTATCAATTGGTTCATGACGAATGGTTGTTGCGACTGTAATTTTTGGGTTTTCAGTTTGTTCATTGTTAACCTCATTCTGATATGCCGTTGTTCTTTATTCAGCGCCCTCTAGTGTTAGTAATAGTCAGTCAATTCTAAATGTGTAATTTCCGATTTCAGCCCAATTTTATCCTGAAATTGGCTTTAAAATAAAATATTGGCTGTACAACACTACTTCAATTTGATAAAAAAATACTAGGCAGTAACTGTCTACATGTGTGGATAAATGTCTTTGTACTATGTCTCATTTTAAGGCTAACCTACCAAATGATCAGTTCAAAACCTAGTCTTGGTTCAAAACCTAGTCTTGGTTCAAGACTCGCAAATTTATGATACGAATGTGCCAAGATTCTCCTGCGATAGCGGATTCGGCGCGCCCTCTTGTGGCGATGGATCGTAGAATATAGGAGAGTCTTGAACCAAGACTATTCAAAACCTTGATTGCAGATATCTAATATTTTAGAATGTAGCCCTGGGGACTTTATAGCTAAAATCTGCAATGAACCTGAAGTTGACGACACACACGTAGTGGCTGAATGCAGTGGGTGTATTTTGGTTTAATTGTACAATTGACTACCAGTGCTCAAACAAACCGAATGGAAAATCTGCTTTGTCTGACAGCAGCATATATTGCTAGTTTGTTTCATTATAGTTTAGGGGTGTATGCTGATTAATTACACACAGTTTATTATTCTTTTAAAAAGTCTAATTAAATTATTACTAGAAATAAATACTTTTCTAAGTTTATTTTGGAAAACTTTGCTCTCTTGATATCCTCGTGCTCCTGGAAATTTTAGGAGTACGCTGCATTCTATTTTGATATCCTTGTGCCCTGAGTACTCAGACAGTTAAACCAAATATTATAGCAACTGTGTTCAGCCACTGTTTAAAGCTGTATTCATCAACATAAATATAGAGCATCTCGTCTAGAGCGTAGTCACACTCCCCAGCCATCTTGTCTGTGCCCCTTGTACTTGGTTGCTATGGCATTACCCTTTGCAGCCAATCAACTCCACTTATTAACGATTAATGCCGGTCAAAGGTCAGCACCTTGACAGCGGTCATGATATACATGTTTAGCGATGAGGTCCACAGTCGATACGATGTCAGCAACGTTGGAGTGGGGTTCAACTTTCTGTTCATTGCTCATCGTGTCAAAATGGTTCATCAAATTCAACTACAAATATTTAGCAAAGTAATAATTACCAGCTAGAATACTACTTTATAATAGATTGTCTTGTATATTGTTAGTACATGTAATATATATAATACCATATAATTATTGAAAGCAATTTATAACAGATGTGCTTGCTTTCTACAATTTTGTCTTAATAGTTTAGCTGTTTTTCATCTTTGACGACACAATATCACACTTAATAATATAAATTTAAACACTAACTAAGCAGGCCAGATGCATTTCTCTCCTATTTTTTGTAAATTGTTTAAAGTCAGACGATGTAAAATTATCTATTTCATTTTACTTTAGCAATACCTACATAAAAAGAAGTGCATTTCCATTAAGTGTTGTACAAGAAATTGTTAATGTCCATTTTAACAGCATAGTGTGGTATAAGTTTCCTTACAAAATGAGGAATTATTCTTAGTGTGTAGTGATTTGTCCGCTAACTGTTGTCTACCAGTCATTGTTGATTATTGTTCTTTGTCGTCTCAGTAATATTTCAACGAAAGGACATTCCAGGAAAAGCCCCGGAGATACAGGGGGCGGTTTATTGTCTCCTGTTTTTTGTTTGTGTTTGGTTTTTTTTGAGAGAAGGGCCGGGAATTTTGCTCATATGTAATCAAGTACTCAATTGAGAATTAAGTCTACTCAAAAGAACAGAATTAGCCAAAGCAATTCCAATACATAGAGCCTCAAAGCGCCTATGAGAATTTGGGGTGATTTTATTTCTCTTAAAATTGTTATTTTTAGATAATCAATTGAAAACACATGTAGTATAACCATTTGCTCTCTTGTGGGCGAACAACACCCACATTGCACATTTTTATTTTAATCACTTTTGGTGAATTTTCTTGTCCTTGTATGAAAATACAGTATAAGTCATGTTTACCATTTTGTAGTAATTTTCAGACTTTGTACATTTTGTGTCTGAGACATTTGCTGTCCCCTTTTAAACGCTGACGTCGCAGTTATAAAGATCGTACATTGCACAAAGTAGACGACCCAGCTGTGGGATAATAGCAAGCATCTAGTTCAAGAACGGTACTCGATTATAGTAACACTGCAATTCTTACCCCGGAAGAACAAACGGCTGTCCCTATAGCGCAGCAAGTCACATGACTTATTAGAGATGACTTTGATTGGCCAGAACAATAAGGGCATGTATATTGTGAATATGAATCGAATTGTTCATTATATAAACACGACTAGTGCTTAAGCTCATGTGTATTGATCTTGTTATTGTTTGGACTATTGAGCTAGTTTTTACGGTCGAGCCTCCAAAATGTCACATGGTTTCCTGCCTGATGCCAAGCTAATTCTGAGGTTTTCCGTCGCACCTCTGAAACCATATTTTGGTAGATAACTGTATCAACCGCACCTTTCGAAGATTACTACGAGACCCTATAGCGGGCGCAGGGACCATTCTGTTTTCTTGTGTTGTCCGTCCGTGCCGCGCCAACACCTAGCGCGCCAGTACCTACCAAGGCAACACCTAGCGCGCCAGTACCTACCAAGGCTACACCTAGCGCGCCAGTACCTACCATGGTAACACCTAGCGCGCCAGTACCTATCAAGGTAACACATAAAGATGACTCGGTCACGTGAACAAATCTTGTTTACAAAGGGGAAAATGTTTTCTGTGCGGGGATTAACAACCTCTGCCAAAATAGAGCACCCTCTAAAAGCGATCTGCATCCGCCCCAGTTATATACCGGTTTATAAAATCACTTTATAAAATATTTTGTATCGTTTACACATTCCAAATGTTTATTTTAATAAAGGTTTTGGTATAAAGAATCATTGTGAAAAGTACAAAAAATTGTCGATCTTTCTCGATCTTCTCCCTGTTTGGTTCTTCTATCCAATTGTTTCCCTTCTTTCGATTTCATCCTTTTAGGTCAGTTGGACATAATTATAGTTTTTGTTAATACAATCTGCATTCATATTGATAATTTCTTTCCCTGATCTTC
This sequence comes from Pteraster tesselatus, assembly GCA_032273685.1. Classification (NCBI taxonomy): domain Eukaryota; kingdom Metazoa; phylum Echinodermata; class Asteroidea; order Velatida; family Pterasteridae; genus Pteraster; species Pteraster tesselatus. The sequence continues at coordinate 2,313 of JAVCKS010055406.1, read as the reverse complement.
CCTCCTTTGCTTGTTCTGCAGAAACAAGTCCTGATCGGTGTTCTGGTCGGGGTAATTGTCTTTGTCGTCATAATCGCCATTATTGTTGCCATATGACACCGTGTAATACAGGACAGCGGGACCAGCGAATGATGTTCAGGAAGGGAATAATATATGTATATAGTAAAACAAGTGGGAATGATACAGTATATAGTAAAACAATTGGAAATAAAGTTTGGGACCAAATCGAGTGAAACCCAATGCGGGGGGGAGGGGGGAGGGGGGGGCGGGGACAGAAAACGTTTTATTTGTAATAAGCGATAAACGCCATATGGAACGTCCGAGAGACGAGGGGGTATAGGTGGAGGGTAGAGGAGTGCATTTAATATTTGTTGGGGCTTCGGTGTTTTTTATAGCTAGCTATTGATGTTACTTAGACTAATTTTAACGGGATTATTGTGTGTGACTCAATAGCCTGTAAACACGTCTGTAGCTGGTTTGCTAAGTACAGGCTTTCCCCCAACGTGCTCAGTGGTCGGTGTGTTCAAGTTTAGTGATACTTAGAACAGGACGAGCACGCTGTGTCTCAATGTGAATTTGTTGTTGCGACTAGCAGCTCTATATAGCTCGCTCTGCCAGTCCTTTGGTCGTTCTGAATAACTTATACTTCGAAAACAAGATGAGTGCAATCAAAAACCTGTACAGGTTTTAAAAATATATCTAACGGTCAATATAATACATTTATCAGTACATATCTATCACTGTGCCGTGTTCCGTCATTTTACAAGGGAGTGGTACAGAGCTTATTATTAATATTAAACAGTTAATTATATTATTGTAAAATTAACCATTATATTTGGTGCAAGCTATGGAATACATAATGTTCTTGCTCCAAACAGTGTAAATTACGAGATTATTCTGTGTTTTTCCCCTTTACAAATTGATCCCAAATTAAGCCCATACATTTATTGATAAATTTAGAGCGGTAGATTATTGTAGAGAGTCGAGAAACACCAAACGTTCAATAATTAAATAACTACAGGTCCATTACAATTATACAGCGCCCTCATTGTTTGACGATTGCGTCCGTTGTGAGCTAAAACGCATTTTTTGAGTTAATAGAAAATAGAACTCGGTGCTGTGATGACCTAGAGTATAAAAGATGTAAACGGTATTTTCATTAGTTATTAGAGACGCCCTTTGCAAGTCGTGTGGGGACCGTATCGTATCACTGATCTCAACATAAAGACTCAGTAAATCGAACATCTATAGTAACGGTCCTCAATCTCAGTTTGTAAGAATTGGAGCCTAACAAGCGCCACGTTGTGGGATCTTTCTCGCGCAGAGCCTCCCATCAGAGGTGGTCCCAAAAGCAGTGACTTGTCTGCTTCTCTTTAATAGAGCAATAGATGCCCGAACCAGTACCTATTATTATTGCTTTTGTGGCACGCATTGAATTGTTAGTTTTGGCCCGCAACAACATGGCTTCGATTGTCATGAACTGATGTTCGATCCAGTCTTTGAGATCATGGGTGGACACCCTTTATAGTAGATCGCAGTGACCTTGTAAACGGGGCTTTACTCGCGCCCTGGTCTCGTATTACACAGCTAGGGCTACACTTAGCAGCAAAATTTCATAACAATATGGTTGTGTAAACGGGGAATAATGTACATGTACATGTAATATTAAATTTATGGAGAACCACTCGATTGTGATTCAGTTCGCATTTTGGTAATCCTACTACAGGGGTGCTGTCAACATTATGTTGCGTTTTCTTTCTTTTCTCACTACACATATCCACGTTTGTCTCCAATTGTCAAACATTGTCTATGGTAGGCTATCGCCCACTTCAAAAAGTGTACTTAATGTATTTCAAACTGCAAAAACAAAAATTTATTCAAATAAAATACCTATCGGTGACCAGAGTGAAATATTTTTGAGATTCAGGTCATTGGCCTACTGTCGACCAGTATGTGCACCGTTTCATGGGAATCAGCCCTATGATTTGCAAGATAAGCCGCGGTACAAATACCACAGACACTCAGACACACGACCAAACCGGCATGATCTCTCCTATCACACCGCGCGGTACCTGCCGCTTATGGCAAGCCGTAGTGGACACAATTCCCGAATATATGTGGACATTAAATCAGAATATATGCAGACATTAAATCAGCCAATCAGAGAGGCGGAATATATATCCATATATATTCGATTTAATGTCGACATATATTAGATTTAATGTCCACATATATCCGATTTAATGTCCACATATATTCGATTTAATGTCCACATAAATTCGATTTAATGTCCACATATATTCGATTTAATGT
>JAVCKS010055295.1:0-24668 GCA_032273685.1 Pteraster tesselatus | reverse complement strand
TCCCCTCTTTTCCTCCCCTTTTCCTCCCCTTTTCCTCCCCTTCCCCCGATTGCTATTGTATAGTTCGCACTCTGACCGCTTATGAAGCCGTTTCTTAATTTCCTGTGAGAATGTTTTGATAAATTGCCTACCTTTATTTGAATACCATGTACCATAGCTTCTCATGTCTAATTTTCTCGTGAATGCTCGGGATGAAACCCTCTCTCTCTCTCACTTTCTCATATTAGGGCGTTTTAATAAACCGAGCAGAATTAATGACCAGTTGTTGACCCTTTGCGATACATTTACGTGTCCCCAAACACCCGTTGGTGTAAATGTGTGGTCCCCTGTGTGTGTCGAAGTGTTCGTTGTACCGTGTTTATCATTAATAGTGTGTAAGATGCGTAAGGTCAGATGTTTTTGTTTTTCTGTAAAGTAACAAGGACCGCTGAAAGCGGTAATTAGGCAGATGTTGGTTAATGTTCTTTGTTTATATAGCGGCTTTATATCGAAAAACGCTTAGTGCCCTATTTGCACCATTTACTGTATTTAATTGCCTTGACTACCGGTACTTAATTGCTTTTACTCACATGCGGAAGGACTTTTAGAGGTACAAAAACCCACGAGACCATTTGACACGTCAGCCTGGGATTCGAACCCGGGTCTTCCAGTGGTGTATGCTAAGGAAAGTTTCTCCCCCCCTCAATTTTAAAGAGAGACAAAATGATAGAAACCTGTGGTTTCTCCACGGGAAACTGCATGTTGTTGACTCTTTTTTAAGTGGTTCAGTCTCAAGCTTATTACAGTAAAATAGCCTGCTTGAGATGTTGCAGGCGACAATGGAAAATTTTAAAGTTCCCCATTAAAATACTGACGACCAGGTGTAGCTCATTACGAGTGTGACATTCTACAGCTGCATTTTCGGTCAGCCATTGACATCCACGATTACCAATAGGTCCGACGCAGAAACCGTCTTGTCTCTTGCAAACTATACCTGATTATGTACGCAAATTTATGCAATCCATTACTAAAACAACACCCTTCGTGTGAGTTGAATTCACACATTCGATGTCGTAAAAAAGTCCTTGTTCGCACGTAATAAGTCACGCCTTACTCCACTAGCTCATTACAAATCTTCCACCCTTCTTCACAATTTCCCTGGTATGTTTGATGAATATTCACCTGCCGTATGTTGGATGAGGTGTTCGATGACCATGAATACGTAACGAAGAAATTGCGCCGGCATACCTGCAACAATATTCTTGTTGCAAATACTCATCTTGCGTGAAATATACGTCTAAAGCAATCGCGATATTCGAGTCACCAATTAGCGTCGAAGGCGCATCGGGATGTTCTCCTGTATCGAGTTCTTCCTTTACGAAAATTTTCGACGCATCGTACCGTGAGGTGATGCATGCTTTAGTTAACTACGGTTGCCACTGAGCGTGAGCAGAATTGGTCAGGGTTTTCGACGCGGGAGGAAACACAGGAAGTAAAAACCCTCGAGAACATGCACGTATATGGAGACCGAAAACCCAAGATTCGAACCCCGCTAGAGTAGAGGTAAAGAAACAGTTTTCTGGCTCGCCGCTGTCAGTGATCTTACACGGTATTGCGGTCTCAGCAGCCCGGGGTGCTCAGAGAGCCGGATAACTAAATAATTATGGTAAACAACGTCATGCGCACAACCCGCACAAATAACCCATGTCCAGTGCTGCCATGCCGAGTCGAGTCGTGCACGTCGCGTGTACACGTCGCACGTTCGTTACGTTAGCCATGGAGCATTTGCCAAAATCAAGTGACCCTTGGAGTTATTAATTGCTGAATTTCGGGAGAAGAATCATAACATCTTCTGATATTTAAACATTTAACGCACCTTCTTTGGAAAATGGACCGTCCTATTAGTAATTAATTTTCGTTCTTGACGTAAGGCTAAATCTCTCCATCAATGGTTGAATCACAAACTGGACACAGAGCGGTGAAAGCATAACATAATGTCCACGCACCATAAGAACTCACCATTACGACTTGGAAATGCAATAAACTATAGAACTTTACACCTTCCTCTAGACTATTTGAACGATGCGGTATCCTGAATTACGACCGCTCCTAATTACCTAATAAAACGGGGTGTGATGCGGGCACTGTAAACTTTCCAGTGGTGTTGCCAGGACCCATCGTAAATAGATTTGAACCAAGCTATATCATAAACCTCCAGTCCAGAATCGTGATCGAATTTGCAAAGAAATTCGTCGCTTTGCGCTGTTTAATTCGCGTCATTGCACCATCACGTGAATGCTCTCTAGGGAAATCGCCCTACAAAGGACGATGGCACGCCATACACCATGGTCATGTTGTAGTCTTGGCACACGCTCAGAATTAGCTAAATCTAAATTAGCTAAAGAATTACCGATAGTCTATGTAAGCATCAGCGCTAAGACGGTCTTGAGCAAAACTAGTTAGTATTGGGGTACAGTTTATCGGTTTTCAATTATCGTGTATGCAAAGACGTGTATTCAGTACGATAATCGTTTTACAAAATTCGTTTGTTAAGGTTTTATTTGTGGGCTGCTGTTATTATATCATTTATAACATAAAGGTAAATGAATTAAAACTATATTTGAAAGCTAAATAATGCTATTAGCCGAGGATGCCTTCTTCCTATACATAATTGTCTGTACCACGCACACACACGAACCTTTAACCCTCTCATGCGCAATGTCCTCATTTGAGGACGGATACAATTTACTGTATTGTAATTTAATTCTTTTGTTCACTCATAAAATAATTTGCGCATGAGAGGGTTAACTATTTATACAACTATGGCCTGTGTGTATTTATCTAAATTGACATTCCTACTTTTCTTCTACTGATACCTATTTTGCATAATTATTTTGTAGGGCTATTATACATTCCTACACAAATACAAATGAGTTGATAATGCTGCTACCAAGTGTACTATTTGTTGTGAAACTGCACTAAGCCACGTTGATCGATATAGCCAGTGCGGGGTTTGAATTCAGTTGGGAACGCGTAAAATGGTCCGTTTGCAAAATAACGACGATATACGGTAACATATTGTACTTGCATGCAACTCATGGTCCTTTTCTCCAGCGTATACAAAGTACGCGGTTACTAAACGTGGGAACATGTTACCACATGTGCGAATGGATATGATTAGCATTGCGATAACCAACAGATGTACAAACCTTTTTGTTAATTAAAGGTATACCGTAGTGTATAATTTATGTTGATATTTAATCAATATAACTGATACCAGGCCTTAATGATTAACAAACTGTCAAATAGTTTCGGCAACCGTATAGCATTAAAAACGGGGTTACTCGTTTCCATAATGCTTAAGGATCTATGATACTGAGAATAGGAAGTTTGTGTAAAAGTGCCGATATCGATCGGCGGTATATCGTTATCAGGTTGTGCGATAACCGATACACGTGTGGTGATATTCCCTACGTGGACACTATTCAGATCCGCCTTGAAGTACACGGGTATATAGGCATCACAATTCCATGTTGGAGTTTCGTCGTGGAAAACGGCACAGTGAAAAACTGATACCGTTACTTTAAAAAAAAATCTTTTTTTCGTTATGGCTTATTGTGAAACGAACCCAGTGTGATGTTGACCTAGAACAACACAATAAGATAATTTCCGGGATAGGATTATTCCTTCTTGGAATAACAGTTTACCTAATATTGTCCTATTGCTCGTACACCCATCTGCTGCAAGGTATATGGAACACATTTTAACCAGCCATATTATGTCGCATCTTGACAAATTTAACATTCTCACATGACTCGCGACATGGTTATAGAAAAAGGAGAAGTTGTTATACCCAACGTATTCTAACTGGATTTGGATTGGGATTGGATTTTCCAAGGCGTTCGATCCAGTCCCGTATACCTGTTTACTTTTGAAACTCCATCACTACGGAGAAATCATCTCAACTGTAGGACACCGTCATAAGTCTATTATTATTCATGTTATATATATAAATAATCTTCCTAACTGCATCTCTGGTGGCACTAATATTCATCTTTTTGCTCATAATAATGCACCAGGGAAATTAATACCGGTAATGGCTCGACCATCTTCCAACGTGACCTTGATTCACTTTCCAAATAAGGGGACGACTGGCAGATGAGGTTCAATATTGTGTTACTATGCATTCTACTTATAAAACATCACCCACTATCACACCATAAAACGTATGTGGTAACATCTTGAAGGTCACCCACGACCAATCATATCTAGGAGTCACATTCAGCAATAATCTTACATGGAAGTCCCACAATTATATAATCACTACGAACAGTAACAGGAGTGTGGAGGTTATTCGTAGAATTGTGAAATCATTTTCCCGAACATTTCCTCTGGCAGACACACAGCAATGCTACAATATAGAAATGCCAGAACTACAATCTGATTTGACAACTGTTCCAAATAATCTTCCATGGTATAAAAATACGGGTTGCTCTTTTTGACAGTGTAATATGATGCCAACGTATTCATCCGAACGGGAACAAGATGCCTGTCAATTTGGTTCTCATTTGCGGCGGTTGCCCCTTCCACTTGTGGGTCGTCGTCCTGCATTTATCGGTGTCCAAGATGTAACTGATTGAATCAACGTGACTTGTTACCAGGAAGCAAACACTTGGAGCGTTACTTCCCTAGGAAACGTGCGATGTCTACGGGGGCTGGAAACCAGAATGAATTATTGGCCGGCAGTAATAATTAATTTTCTACAAGAAAGCTCTCTGTATAACCATGGATGGGTATTTGTCGTGCCAAAATATCATTTTAAAGCTGATAACCAATTTAAACATTCAACAATTAAATTTATTTCCCAAGGTGAAACAAGCCTGAAATTGGACGGTACATCTTTAAGTATACTTCGACATTTAGAACCATGTTTCTGTCTCTAAGGTACAACGCATTGTTGTATGCATTAACATTATGCAGCATTCAATAGCTGACAATCGTGTGAAACACACTAATTAGCAATCTTGGCAGTTGGTTATCAAATAAAATGTCGCGGTCGTTGGCAATTAGTCTGTTCTCGGTGTCGCTGAATCGTATATGGCGTGTTCAATTGGTGGAAAGTAATGCTGACATTGCGAAAAAAAGGAATGTAACATAACTATACTCAACAAACCTTGCATGAGACTGGAAGGAGGTATTCCAAGCAAAAACTCCCTGGAAGCGTTGTATAGGAAGTTTTGAATATACCCCCTGTCAATCTTTCTCAACGCCTGCTGAGTATCGTTCAGCCTGATGAAAGTTGTACAAGGCTATACAATATTTTATTCGTAACGGCAATATAATACACTGAAAATCTGATGGTAACATAATTAAAGGGAAAATGTGCTATTTTTAACTTGGTTGGATATGCAGGCTGTGGATCTAGCGATAGATTAACGTCTGCATGCATTCCTACAAAAGTGATAATTTAAAAGCCAGGAACCCCAGCGTACTGTCTAGTTCAGTAATAACGGAAAAACCTTTGTGTTATTAATTAGTGGTAAATTAATAATTTTCGTTTTAATGTCTATACTTTTTTTATATTTTAATGTAAATTTTTTATAAATACTTATCGTCCAGCATCATGCTGCCTATCTTAGGTTAACCTGGCATTTAGCTGAAAATAACATGTTCAGCTGTACGATAAAAGCACGCATCTCATCTAGAATCGTATCCATTACACAATTCCGCAAATTGATATACTGCATGTCTAATAAATAATTCGCAGTACATCAAAATCCAGCCGAGGCATCGATCAATCTTCTGTTTTAGGGTTTGAGTGGATGGGATTGATTAAGTTACCTGTGTAAATGAAAATGAATTGAAAGTTGGGGGGAAAATTCCACTTTGTTGAGAGTCCAGGAACCCGCATCTTCAGATTAATGGATCCTTTGGGAGGATTCCTTCAAGTTTCTAAGTGTTTTATTTTTTGAGGTTGTTCACATTCTTATATTTTTACGGATTCGGTGGCTTTTGTTCCTGGTATAAAGAGAATGTGTTTGTGTGACTAAAAGGTATAGTGTTGCTAGGCTGACTCTATAAGAATGGAATTAACTGGCGGATCAGATAGATAAAGTATATTTATGTGGAATAAACAGTAGTTGGTTTTTATTATCAAGTACCCTCTATACTGTCTAGGTATAAAGTTTAAGGGACTGTCAAACTGTTTAAAACTAAAAGGAAAGGAAACACTTTCTGAATGAACCATATATCTCACTAGACAGAATCGGATCGGAATGAATATCATGAACGTAAAGAGCGGTCAAGCTGTATACACAACGGACAGAGAAATGTATGCAACTGGCAGTATGAAAGATCATTAACAACGAAAATTGATACTAATTATACTTCTGTCTCCACCTATTCTCTTCACTTCAGCGATTCTATTCATGAATAGTCCAATTATGGCCGGCTATAGCGCGACCCACGCGGAGGTAGCCACACAGAAAATGATGCAATTTACAATTATAATCCAATTGGCAAAGAGGCTTGCCGGCTAAATTTAACAAGACGAGCAAAAAGCTCGTTATGCGATATTTCATGGAGTTGGGCGGTGTTTCTACATTGTTTTGTAGTTGCAAGCGAAAGAAGTCTGCCGCCCTTTCAGAATAAAGGATGCACACTCCGCGATGACAAATTGCTGCAAATCAAACAGAAACTAAAATGCGGTGAGTGGTCCGCTCACCATTAACCGCTTGAAAGATGTGCCCCCTCTGCACACTTACAGCAAAAAGCTTCCTACTTGTATACCGACACCCGAACAGATTCCAGAAACTCGAGTCAATTTCAGCTATCGATCACTCGAGGAAACCTTGTTACGTCTAAGTCATTGTCATTTCGCAACTAACCTTTTAGTCCGCTCGCTTACCGTACCCTAGCATATTTGACCAAAATAAAACATTGGAAAATGCAAAAACAAATCGCTTTTATTGAGCGTCGAAACATTGTTCAGCCTTTTGCGTACTCAGAGCAGAGAACCGAATATCTCAATATATTCTCGATTGAGGCTAATGAGTATTTTGCCTATCCAGTATATAACTGACTACTATTTATTGAGGGTTTTATGTTGTCATGGTAACAATTGGTAGTCTGCTGACTTAATTAACCCAAACGTATTTACAAATACTAACCGAGAATAATTAATCTGAACATTATTTACCTGTGTGCAGCAGTATGCTGTGTCTCTGTATGCCATTTCGCTGAAAATGACAATTATCACCGTGGTATAAGTATATATCATATGAGTTAAATTATGAGTTCCAACTGTAAAGTGGCCATTAGTTTCCACGTTACTCTGTTTATTTATCCGACTGTGACCATAATAGCATACAAGAATGTACTTAAATATGACGGCAATTAACATGGCGGCTATTTTATTAGATCAGAAACTAAACATGATGCCAACGTATTTGTATCTACGCCTTACCCATTGTTTTAGCACGTGCATTTGTGCGCGTGTGTGTGTGTGAGTTTGTATACACATTCAAATCGGGACGGGAAGAGGTTGAGAACAAAATAGGGACATTAGGTCCACGATTCGCCCCAGGTCCACGATTCCCAACCCCCTGCAAATCCTATAAAAGAGGAAAAAGTCCAGACAAAAGAGGAACAATGGGACGTCCACGATTGCCGGTGCTTACCCACTGTGTGTGCGTGCATGCGTGCGCGTACGTGCATGCGCGTGCGTACGTGCATGTGCGCGCGTACGTGCATGCGTGCGCGTACGTGCGCATGCATGCGCGCGCGCTCATATGCCGAAACGATGACAGCTGTTTAAATATTGTTTGGAACCAGTCGCCACGTTCTGACTTATTCCAATTAAACTCAATCCTGCATCTTTCGAAATAACCTGTTGATGATTTTCTTGTGTGTGTGTGTGTGTCTGGTTTAGGTGAACACCTTTGTCGGTGCTTTCCACGATGCCGTTATTCTCTATGCAATGGCCCTCAACGAGACACTTGAGGCCGGTGGAGACCCTAGAAACGGCACGGCGCTCACTCATAGGATGTGGAATCGAACATTCCAGGGTAAGGCTCAGCTGTTTGTCTCAAGACCTCTTATCGCCCCCTCGGATTAACTATAGAGAATATCCCCCGCAACCTACCGATCGATCCTTCAAAGTGTGGAATGTCAACCTGCTTTTTAAGTTCGTTGAAAAATACCCACATAATATGTCAAGCACTGTTAAATATATTTTGCACATTACTATTTGTGTGTATTTATTTTACTGTACGAATATTGCCACTGATTGATATGCTGGTCCCTATTGGCGTCCCATGATGTTAGGAGGCGACTGTGGAATTATTGCATGGGATACGGATATTCTGTAGTGTTTTTGTGTACAGTGTGTGCGTTTGTTCTTTGGATCGAACATTGTATGTCACGGTAGTTTAATGTTTGCGTAGAAAATCGACTAATGTCGCCATATGTGATCGCTACAATAGTCTGCTGTGTGTATGTTTAGCGGTGTTTAATAATGCATCTTAATAAAACAAAACATTATGGAATGAATCATTGTCTTTTCCAAAAAGACTGGTGCTGATAGAGGGCGCTTTTTGCTTTAGAATGGATTGTGTAGTGGCATTGCTGTATGGTATAACATCAGTCACACAAACAGTATTCACCGACACTCAAGCACATTAAACAATGGTGCTTGCTGAGTAGAGTGTTTTTCTATTCACTGGAATCTACACCCTATCCATTGTCGGACATGCTGTGGGTATTCTAACATCGTGGGTAGCCCTTTTTAGTATTCTCGTACATGACAAAATACTTCCCTGAAGTATGAGCCTGGGAGGCGAAGTCAGTCTGTGATTAGTGATATTTGTGTCGTAATGCAACTCGGATTGGGGGCAAGGCAACAACTTGGTGTCATGAGCTATACCGGTATAGAACCTGAATGAGTCCCAGACACACACACCTCAATCAAACAATTATGCACTTATGTATGCCAATTAACCATGTCACCTTCACGACTTGAAATACGCTCTTTATACTAGTAACAAAAACTAAATACATCTGATTTGGAATTACTAATTGCCACAGCTTATTCATAAAACTGTTAAACCATGCTCTATACAACATAATCAACAGCTGCCTCTACTGAATAAAAGATGTCTTTTGCTAATAATTAATAATGTTGTTGCCATCTGGTTGGCGTGTATTAGAAATAGCTTAAGTTGCCGTCTGTTCATAGTTGAATAAATCCTGTGGGTGAAATTATGTACATGGCAGTATAAGCCCAGTGGTAGAGAAAAATCCATCAACGTACAAATGAAGAGAATGTATAAAAGTCACGATTGTGCATGTACATGCATTATGTATTTACATTGCGTGTATACTGTTTGAATCTATATGGTAATAGCATGCACAACCAGTACAGTAGCGAGGTTGTTTTAAACCTCGAGGCTTAATTCGGGCTTTCAATTCTCTGCCTATAGAATGTCTGACTGATTACTCTAGCTTTGTTTGTATCATGTGACTTCCTTCTCTACAAAAAGAGAATGTTCCGCCTGAAGAATGCATGAATGCTCGAGCATTTTGTGATTTAGCAGGATGGACCGCTCTAAAGGTACCGCTACAGTGAGGATAAGCCCATTCTAATCTTCCGCTGATCAGAAATTGAGTAATAGAAAATAAATCGCGGTTTTGGCCTTTTGCAAATTAAGAATTGCACGCTGGAATCCGCGCACAGCCTATGCCGCCGATTGCGGGCGTCCTTTTTAGCCACGACGACATTGCTCTTTCGAACCTCAGATTTTGTGCAATTATGTGCAATAGACCATCGGTGGCTGTACTTTTACGAGTTTTTTGGGTAGTAGTGAGAATGTTAAGCTTCACGCAATTATGCTACACCTATACACCCCACGTTACACGAGCTGTATAACGCTGTGCGGACGTTGCTGTATGTGTACAGAATATACCGAAGCGCAGAAACCAAACACAGCTATATTTCACTTATCATTAACGAACGTGACAATTAATAATGCTTCCTATCATAGTCAACACTGGTTTTCTGTTTCAGTTGCATCGTGTACGAAAACACGGTTAATCTAAACGGTGTAATTATCTAGGGCGAGGACACGTGTTGACAGTTTGTAATATTTTTATGTGTAATAGCTACTCCGTTATTAAATTATGAACAGTTTATGGACAATCAAATCCTATGGAGTCTTAGGGTTTGCTTGCTGTGCTTGCCGTACTTGCTTGCTTGTCGTGCTTGCTGTGCTTGCTTGTCGTGCTTGCTTGATGTGCTTGCTTGCTTGCTTGCTTGCTTGCTTGCTTGCTTGCTTGCTTGCTTGCTTGCTTGCTTGCTTGCTTGCTTGCCTGCCTGCTCGCTCGCTCGCTCGCTCGTTCGTTCGTTCGTTCGTTTGTTCGCTCGTTCGTTCGTTCGTTCGTTCGTTCGTTCGTTCGTTCGTTCATTCGTTTGTTCGTTTGTTCGTTCGTTTGTTTGTTTGTTTTTTATTTTTTAAACTATCCTGAAGAGCTGAAATTCGTGTCATATTGTAGCGCTATTACCTCCCCTCTATAGTTAAACACATCTAATAATAATTCAGGGGATTTTCTGGGTGAAGATCAATGCATCAACCCTGAATATATATAGCGAAAGACAACCCAATATCTCTATAATCAGACGAAGTTGCTCTAATTACAGTATGTATTCTGGATCCCGTCCTCGCCGCACAGAGGAATCCCTCGTGTATCTTACTTGAAAATCATAAATGTTTACCTTGCCTTTCAAATTGGAGTGGCGAGATTGGTCCAAGATGCGTATGCATGTAAAATCAATAACGTCTCCAAACCCCCTTACACATGTCATGTCTGACTGCAGACCTGCCATGTAAGCCTCGGCTCAATAAATAGTATAGGAATCATTATTACGAGTTTAAAGGGGCGCTATCTTCAGGGTAAATAGGACGCCCTCATTCAGTCAAAACGTTTGCTCCCGAAATTATGGACGATCCACAAAGAAACATTTCGAAGAAAGTGTCCCCTTTAATATATTCCCCAAAGTCATACATTATGTATAATTTAATATGATATAATGAACGACAAAACAATCCCAAAAAATGGACAATGGTATAGTTTGTCATAATTTATTGGAGATTATTTTGGCAGTATGGAAGATTGGTCTGAGTTATTACGATTATTGTATTGTTGTAAAATACCGGTATACTGATTAAAAAGCACAATGTCTGGTGAAATGCACAGGAGTATTGGATCATGAGTACATAGAGGATTGTATGGGATTTGTGTACGAATCATAAAAACAAAATGAAAAGCAAGGAAATGCATAGACCTATATGAGTCAGAACGGGCTGGGATCTGTAGCTATATGGAAAGTGAAATTAATTGGAATTGCGACATTACAGGGGAGCATAACTATATATAACAGCATTTATGAAATTGATTCCCATTAAATAATATTTCCAAAAAATGCCCAGCAACTTTAGTTATGCAGTCTTGTAAAGGCAATGATTACCGGTATTAAATGAATACATACTTGTATTACCATGTACAAGACTGGCTTTCGACTGCGTAAACCGTATATGATTTATTCTACAAAAGCTGTTTCCCTTGTCAGAATATTGTGATTTATTAATATTGTCGAATTTACCGTATGGTAATTTCACATCGAATGTAGTTAGAGAGAAAAACAACTATATTAAAAAAAATTGTTTTCACGGATTTTAGCAAATTGATGTATTTTAGATGTACGGGTAAAACGAAGACTATACTATTTAATAACAATTATTTATGTTTGTGTGGAGTTGTTTTACAGAACAATTGTAAATATAAATGTCACTATAGTACAGCATCAGCCTTATAGTTTATTTATAAAGAAACGGTAATATAAATAAGAATAATTAACGTATGGAAAATGTTCGGGAAATATTAGGTCATATTTTACACTAGTAAATCTTTATATATTTGTTTTCGTGTTAAAGGCGTAGTTTAATTGATGATACATACTTAAAGGAAAACACCGCCGCAATGTTTTGGGAAATACATGTTGAAAGAACGTTTGAAATGAAAATATCTATGCAAACCATGTGGTGAAGTTATAAACAAACCATGTTAGTCAAATGACTTACGTGAACCAACATCTCATCCAGGTATAGGTCACGTGACCAAAATTCGTTTGATTATAAAGAAATATTCAATTGAAAAAATGGTTGTCAAACGTCCTTTCTAATTATACGATGTTAAAATTGCCAACATCCGAGTTTGTTTTCCACCCCGCGGCTGTGTGTATCTTAAGCTGTTCAATCTTTCATCATTTTCTGTCCTTTCGTATGCTCCTCTTGTAGGCATCATGGGTAACGTGACCATAGACGCGAATGGCGACCGCGAGGCTGACTACTCCCTGCTGGAAATGACTGACATAGAGAATGGGGTGTTTACGGTAAGCGGCACATTAACCCCTCTCTCAAGTTAATTACGTATTATGTACTGGCCGATTTCACCTTTAATATGTTGAATTCATCATTGTTTTATTTGATAATCGTTGTTTATTTGCCTTTAAAGAATGATGGCTCGAAACTAATTCATGAATACAAAGTATTTATTTCCAAAGTACCGTATTTATTATTGAAAGAGCTGGCAGCAATAATTCATTTTCGACTACAACATAGTCCTGTAAAGCTGACAAGGACAAGCTTACAAAATAATGTACATTTCACAAGGTGACTCGGTCTGAAATTGGATAGTATACATTGGATTCGATGCACGTTGATGTAGTATACGGCTGAAACTAAGACTACGTGCTTTCATTAAACATATTGCCCTGGTTGATTTTATTTTAATTATCCTTCGCTATTGTACGGAAATATCAAGCAAACTACCTCCATAAAAATCATTGGCACGATGACTACGAGTATTCAATTTCCGCAGGTCATAGTAGGAAGTACGGTAGTACTGGTGAGAAGGGAAATCGGCTCAATGTTTTATTTTATCAATTCCCATTAACGTTGCGTGGACCTTGGAGTGGGCGGTGCTTACTACCGGTTAATTTAGAGGTGGACGAATTCGGTTGGTCATTAAAACATTACCATTAATAAGTAATCTTTACGCACTAGACAAAGAATTAAGAGTGATTTTTTTTCGAAAAATGAAGCCGGCGGAAACGAGTATGGTCTGACGAGCAGTTAAAACAGATTCGGTCGACTGATAAGAATAATCTCGCTTTATATAGACGTTTGTCTACACAAACACCGACTTGACAGATAATGTAAGAACTTACCAAAGTGGGGCACTTCATGTGTGATTTTGTTTTCTCAAACTCGACGATTTTAAAGAAACAAATCACGGCCTGTGTGTGTGGCGCAAAAAGGGAACATAATAAATACAGCATTGGCGATCGATTTTGAATCTCTTTCCGGCTTTGAATTATCTAGGAAAGTTGGTAGCCAGATGTAGTTCGTCCCCCTGCAATGTTACACGTGATGTGGGAGCTTATGAAATATAGGACATAGTGGCAAATACAAGGCGCACTTGTTGTTATTGCAAGGGGGTTGTTTAAAGTGCTTGAGGTCCAAACCTAGTCAACAGTCACCACGTTGATGGCAATGTGGAAAAAACCTTTCTTCGTTCCACTTTAAGATAAAAGTGTATACAGTTGCAGCTATCCGCATGTATTTTCCCTTATATTCCCTCTTTTTTCTGGAAACGTAATGGGAAGATGGGGGGGGGGTAGCGGAGGAGATTGCTGAGAGGCATGTCGGTGTGTCCTGCATGTTGTGTCCTATGCAGATTGCCAGCACAATGCTAAGCATTCGAACATCCGGCAAATTATTTGGTTATAGCTGCCCGCTCCTATTACAAATTTACCCCAAAACGTTTCCTCTTTTTGTTGTGATGTTTTACTGACGGTCACTGAAGCACGCAAATGATTGAAACTGAAATGGGCAGTGTAATTTTGTGTTTTGATACTATTTTCCTATATCGATTAAAACTATCGATTTTGAGTAATGTTGAGAAGTGATAAATGACCCGATAATTAACGGGGAAAAAACTTCCTGTACCGCGAAATATCACAACCTGAATACATATATACTGTGAATAAATTATACCACTCCCAAAGGGGGGCGGAGGGGAGGGTTGTGGGAAGGGAGCTGGGGGTGTAGTGCATTATAAATCCATGAATAGTATATTCTGCTGCGAGTTTCCGTTGCCAAAGTAAACAAGCTATACGCTAGTAACCTAGAAGTAGTGGTCCTAATCCGAGTGGTGTTTTATTACCTATACAGTTTTATGTTTCAAAACATTGTAATAAACTAAGGTAACTGAGGTAATTTATTCAGGGGAAAAAAAGTTCCCACCACATGCCTGCATTTATACCCCACACACCCACGGTACCCGCTCGGGATGCTTTCCCTGGTAACACGTCACAAATATTAATATTCATTAGGTGTAAATGACTGTGACGACATGAAGCTGGAGAATCTTTTTCATTATTATTAGACGTAGTTCTTTTTATTGAAAAGGGAAAAAAAAAGAACCCGTTGGCGTCGGTCTTCAAGGAAACAAGCTGAAACCTCACAGTAAATACGCGCCCGGTCGATGGAATATTATAATGTTCATCGTAAGCAGGTGTTTGTTTGGTTACGCTGGGGTTGGTATGGACCGGGGTGATAATGGAGTTTGGTTTGTTTATACTACTAGCGGTGCTTTATATTCTCAACGCCGAAACGTGACAAACAAAACCTGTCCTTGTTCGCTATAATGGTTGACAAAATCCCTAGAGAAATGAGAAATGTCCATCTCCCATTTTCCGCACCTGATCTCAAAGGTAAAGTAATGGGAGACTTTCTTTGATGTGAGCCCTCTCGCGACTCTCACTGTACATAATTTACATTGTTATCAACTGTCAATTGTTATTTCCGTCTCCTTAAGTTGTTGTGACTAAAGGTTCTCGAGCCCAGGGCCCGTGTACATGTAATTCCTTAGGTGTAACGTCAGGTTTTATGCAGCTTCAAGGCTGGCTTCGGTCAACTGGCTCACGGTGAAATACCGACGTCCTTCCAACAGTAGCAATTTAACCCTCCGCACACAAAAATACGCCTAGCTTCCGGAGTCACAATGGCAACTTCCGTTATCGAGTGCATGTAGCGACTCAAGCGGGCGCTTTCAACGAGTTGGCGATTCTTAATTGCGCTAGTGCCATTAGACCGCATGTGTTTGCGTATAACTATAGCTTGTGTGCTCGTACATTCTGTCACAGTGTGTAATTTTATTAGAGGTAATTTATTGTCGTGTTACCCTAGCTTCCTCGACATTACCCTAGTTCATGGCGGTTTCTTCTTTCTCTCGCCCGCAATGTTTCATTGACCGTCCAGCAACTAGCCTTCGCAAAAAACTGCCTCAGGCCGTAGTTAGATGTACATGCATACATCTAACTTCTACTGGGCGTTTGTTCATAATTTAAGCCGGTGATTTTCCCCTCGGGGCAATTTGGTGGTGGGTAGCGTTTTTTCCGTGGTTACCTGCTTACTTTATAATTGTATTTTTTTAGTACTAACATAATTTGAAACATTCGTGCTCCCTTTTTGATTTAAGGATACCTTAAAAAAAAATTTGGACAACATCACTAAATTTTGTAGGTGTTTCAAGTTATATTATTCCTTATCATGTGTAACAGGTTGCGGGGCATTACGATGGTGTAGCCAAAAAGTACAACCCAATCCCGGGGGTGACGATCGACTGGCCGGGTTCTATCCCACCCAAGGATATACCGGATTGTGGGTTCAAGGGAGAGTTCTGCCTGGATGATACAAACGATAGTAAGCTGAATAGTGTAATAAAGAGAGAGAGGAATATTCCAATTAAACCGTCAACTGTGTCAAGTTACGCCTCGACAAAGTAAGGCAAACTCGACAAGTTACGCCTGAACATTTACATTAAACAAAATGAGAACAATTAAAAAAAAATGAGAACAATCTCGTACCTCGGTACCAAAGAACATTTAGGTTAGGGCCCCCACTATACCCTTACCGGTACAGTACACGATGCTGTCCCTCGTTGGTAAGGCTTCTTGTCATCTAGTGTCATGAACTGTTCGTTGATTGGCAAGCAGTTATTAATCAGAAACGATGATTACACAGCGGTGGCAACTGAAATACGATGTACTAGAAAATGTGCTCCGTTATTTAAAACTGTCGCTAGAATCAACTCCACATAATGAGCATCTCGTTGGCATCGTGTTCCCCCAAATATCTGTAACCCCCCGTAGATATATATGCATTTCTAATGTGAATTGTATTGTTTACACGCAGACACGGTCATGATAATGGTGATTTCTATGGCTGTTGTTGTGCTTGTGGCTGCCGTTATTATCATCTACGTTGTCAGGTAGGTTTATAGAAGAATAAAATATATTTTACAAATAAAATACCTCTCATGATCGGAAAGCCCTTATATAATTAGACAAGACATCTATCGCCAGAAAACAAAGTTCACTTTGGACTCGGAAGCGATGTTACCATTGTTCTCATACGTCTGTGCAGTATTAAAGTTTTATCAATAGAGGACGATCTTGACTTACTGTAATATCAGTAGCAGCCTTTAGCGGAGACTAACTTCTGCACCGTACGTGTACACAGTACGGATACTATTCATGTACACGTACAAACCGGTTCTTAAGCGTGACATCATCTGTGACACACTTCCCGGGTCTAAACAAAACCGCCATTACCGGTTGTCTTTAGGTACTTTTCAGGCTATTCACTCAAATTTCACCCGTAGTTGACTTTATTATCAGCAGCAAAACGCTCCCAATTTCTTTGTTTGAACCCGGAAGCGTAAAAAACACGTGAAGCGTTATGTAACGGCTTAATTAACAACTAAATCGAGCTTCGTATAGCCGCAGGCGCAATTGTTTTGTTGATGGGTTGGGGAGGAGTAGGTATAGAAATAATAATATTAATAATAATAGTATATTCCGCGAAGCCCCAGTGGCAAACCTCGTGGTTACCAGGCTATATCCCAATACATGTACACCACGTTGCTGCACGGAAATTCGCTGCACAATATTATTATTACTACACCAGCCCCTCCTTCCGCCCCTAGACCGTACTATGCTCATTGTGGACATATTTAAGTATACAAAAACATTGCGCTTCTCGCAGCTGACAAATTAAAGGGCGCCATCTATCGGTTATAACAAGAAGAAACCCTCAATTATTTAGGAAAGCGTGTTAAAATAATACCGCTGCGTACCGGTTGAGGTACATTTCGTTGCGGTGTGTTTTGATCGCCAGTAGGGATAAGTCATTACACAGCCGATGGCGTAATTGTCGGTATATCGTAGCACATGCTGAGCGGCTAACTTGAAAAAGAGGTAATTTACGAAGAAATAATAATACCTGGTAAAGTTGGTCGTGGCATTCGGTTGGGGTTCGCGGAATTCAACCTTTGGAAGTCGAACTAGATACATCAAGGTCCATTCACTAAGATTGTGAAAACATGCACACACCGTGAAAATGATTGGGCCTAAAAAATAAATTCTTAAAAATGCTATACTTGCCGTTTATCTGAGCGCGTGCGCCTGCATATCGTTAGAATCGAATGTGTCCGTCTGATATTAGAAGCACGCCCTCTATATACAACCGCATAATTATATTCGGTGTACAGCGGGGAACAGCCTTCGTAATAACTTTCCGTAATATCGTTGATATACGTATGTATAATGAGAATAATTTAACCCTGTTTAATCTCAACAGAGCATTATGTTTGTCTTTAAAACCATTGCGTGGGAATCGTTACAGTTTTATATAGGACTTTCGAAATACACCGTTCATTTGGGGTTCTCGCTAGGACCTATAATTATAGAGTTTCTCAATGCTTGGACTTGTACGCCAGTACGGCCTGGTTTGTGGTGTCGAAAGCTCTCTGGCCATAATGCTGAAGTGTTTCCTTGTAAATGTGTGAACTGTTAAGCCGCATCACTGGGGTATATATGTCCTTATCTTCTTTTAACGCAGAAAGTACAAGTTGGAGATGGAACTTGCCAACATGGTGTGGAAGATCAAATGGGAGGATATCACGTTCAACAACAAACTGGACAAACAACGGAAGCTCACCGGAAGTCGCGTCAGTCTGGGATCGGTATGTTTACCAGCCTCAGCGTACTACCAGTACGCACGTCACTCGCTGAAATGATCGCCGCGCGTGCGCCGTGCGCGGGGCGCGCTACGGCTGGATTTCGCGCGCTAAGCGTAAATCCGTCGGGCAGGATTTACGGAGAGATTGCGATGGTAACTCTATCGTACATGTAATTTTAGGAGGTCTTTCTACAGCGAATTCTTCATAATCCAAACTTACTGCACACGCGCGTGAGCTTGTTCACTGTCTTTAATCGTACCTCATCAACTTTTGCAGCTTTCCTTGTTTAATATGCCTTCAGAAAATAGAGACTTTCGCATACATCATCAAGGAGATCCGGGTAATAGTTCATTTACTCAATTTAAAACGATACGGTGTATTCGTGCGTGATGGATTAGCGTATGTTGAAGCAAGATGGGTTGGTCATCTTTGACAAAACAACAATTGGGGCTCATGGCGCGTGCTCATTTCGAATCATTTTTGGATGTAGGCATTTTTTGAGTGGTTAAAAGAAGAAAAACGAATTCTAATATTTGTCTTGTTGTTTAGAGTAATCAGCACTTATACTCGCGAAATATTGTGATCAAATTAATTAGGTCAAATTCACCGATGTTGTTAAAATAATGATGATTTATATCGTCATTCCTTTTCAGTTCCTATACCTCGTGGGATTTCCCCAGTTTCTTGGGCTTTCTCTCTGGGGCCTAATGAGTCGACAATACAAACTGTAGAACTACCTAACTAAACAAATAAATCGTCACGGTTAAAGGCGGTACTATTGTTTTATTCCTGGTATGTTTGGCTTTGTTCAAAACGACAAAGACAAAGAAACACATCAAACCGAACTCGTAGCATAACGCTCTCCGTTTTCGCAGTTATCCGGCTATTTTTGTACCAATTGGTGGCGCCCTCACCACCGATGTGGGCGGTCGGTTTCCTTGTTGGCTAATCCATCACACGTGTTACAAACAAACGTCACGCTCCCGTAGCTGTTTCGAGGACCATTAACTGCCATAATGTTGTTTGGGTGCTGTCACTTGGCAAATTAAACGACCCGATGTTCACACAAGTACCTAATTGGATGGGTTGCACAGTTCGCCAGTTCGGTTGTACATGACAAAGCTTCGGAAATTACATTGTCGCGACATGCGATTACAACCATCATTCATAAACGAAGCGAATCGCTGGAAACAAACATACCACTGGTTAGTGTTTTAATCAATGACATATTGACACACAGGAGCTATTTACTTTGCGATGAAACCTACGCCGTGAATGTTATTTTGTCATGATGGGACAAGAACAAACGATTTCCCCACCAGATGAACCTCGTCAATAAAGTTCTATTCAGTGTTTTTGTTTTGCCTCACCGACTATAATGCTGTTCCAATCTTTGCAAGCCTTGTTGATTAGAACAACGTAATATTCAGCAATTGATGAGTCAATGTTTCTTTGTGTGCAAAAGCTTGGATAACATTATCCTGTATACCGTTGGGAACCAGGGAACGATTTCATATTACCTAGCAACCTCGTTTCCATTTACGGCATTCAGCGCTCGCTCTTTAAAATCGCTTCAAACTTGCCGTCCGTTAGCCGCGCGGGTCTACGAACGACATAGATGCACGAATCAGTCGTCTGTTCTCGTTTGGCAGTCGCTGAACTCGTGACAATCTATTCTTGGATTATAGTATGTGTTTGAACATGGATCTAAGGGCAATATCCCGACTGATTTCATTTCGCTCTGCTGTTGCCTCTTAAATGACCAAAGTTATAAGGAATTCATCTCGAGGATGATGCATCGCCCGAGCCGACCGAATCATATACTCGGTTACATGACGCCCGAGATCATTTCAAGAAGCCCATCCACCGTGTATAATATCTTCGCGCGCAAGACAGATCGACCGAGATGAACAGCGCCCTCATCGTGTTCTACAGTTTCGGCCAGTATATTGCCCATGTAATACGCCGGCCCCTTTAAAACAACAAAACCTTTGTTTTTTATGTGCAGTCATTTCTTAGCTTGGCCGAGATACGGCACAGACGAAATGCCTATTGTCAACCAGAATCCATACCTTGAAAAATGATAGCAACGCGCAATTTTGTTTGTCTCAGGAATTCAGTGTGTACCGGGTACGGCGTTGTTGTTTGCAGACGAAAATACCCTTCTATATAGACCGCTGGGGGTCCTGGGGGTATACTGGCAGTGTGCGAGTGGCGTGCGCTGTATAGCTTGGGGGGTTGCGCCAGTATATCTATGGGGTATGTTGGTGCCTTTCTTAACATCTGATATTGTGTTTCATTCCGGGCTAGATCGAAGGGAAAATACCGCCTATTTTTATAGGCATTGGGGCATTCTCACTTACAGCATTCACAGAGAACACGAAACATGCTTCTACCTAAATGTCACCATCGAATTCTTGTTTTATAGCCATGTCACCGGTTTTAGTTTAAAGGGGCGTGCAGATACATCCTGTCACTAAAACTTGATCGTAATGAGTTCGGTGGTTTGTTTTTCGTAATCAAGAAATAATTTGTGCATTGTGGTAATAGGCCTACATAATGTAAAAAGCGAAATATAAAAATGATTATTTAATTCAAAAGGGCCCTTTTTTCGTTATAACAACCAGTTTTAGGGTTCAAACCAGTTTGTCCCGGAAGCTTGTTTTAGAGTGAATTTCATTGGTAACCAAACCGAGGTAATTGTAAAACGTATATATACGTATTTGTAATCCATTTTACCTGTTTCCATATCCTTAGGCTGAATCAGGCCAAAGCGTGTGGGGAGGCAACCAACAGGTCTTCACCGTAACTGGTTATTACAAGGTAAGAAAGCGAACGGAAACGTGTACTAACACATTGTAAAGGCTTTGAAAATAACTGTTTTGAAGTATACCTAGGGGGCCGCTGTACACGGTTTAATAAATTGCTTATGTAACGACTCTTCGGTTTTGTTTAATCAAACTTGTAGCTAACTTGTAGCTTAGTTGAATATGCGATTGGTTTGTTGAAGAACTAACCATGTAAAATTAATTTGGTAAAATTAGCGAATACATATTTGTACATGTAGGCCTGTTTTACTTTGTCTGTTCACCTAAAGCTATATCGGCCGATATTTTTGGGGAACCGAGACCACATTATATCCAAATTTGTACGCTGATAATTGACTTTAAATGAATATGTCTAAGTGAACAGCCTATTCGTTCGTTTAGCGGCCATGTCATTATTGCTTTAATCGATGAACGGCTAATGGTATATCGAACCCCGGCTAGCTCAATATTTACCGTTAAGGGAAAACGGAATCACGTGTCAATAGACGATAGCCATTAGCATTGCGGCTATTAATTGCGTTTGCCTATTTGCTTCGAAATCCACATATGATCGATGCGCGGGGTCTCACAGTGAGGTCGCTATCTCAGTGTTACAGATGAGAAGTCATTTGGAATGTTGAAGTGCTAATTTAGTAGGACTTCCCTTGTTATTAGCATTGAAATAATATATGGCATGACCGTGAAACCATAGTTATTTTGTTGCCAAATGAATTTTTGACTCGCCAAAGTAATTTACCTTCGGCAAAAGAATACTCCATGGATGGCCTTGTCCCCATTTTCTCATTTTCCGTATCATCATTTACTCTAATAACAAGGCTAAACCCTATCGCATTATTAGTTCAACATTTCAAATGATTTCTAACGGTAAAACCAGTCTGAAATCGGACAGTGCAATCTCACGTTGGAGACAGAGCTGCAGACATTGATCTTTCTGGATTGGTGACACCTCGTTCGCTGGTGTCAGAAGACGCCATGGGCCTTGACTCTTCTTCGAGGCCGATCACCAATCCAGTTGTGTAAAGATCCGTGATTTCACACAGCGTAAAGGTCGCAATGTCACACGTGGCAGGCTATACACAGGCGACTTACAGGCAACAAACGCTGCTGGAACCTACCTCCAGGTGTAAACATTGCCCCGTGCCAGCCAGCATGTACATCCGGTGTGAACCGATTTTTGTCGTGGCTTATTTCAAAGAAAGATAGAATGTAAATAATATTGCCGATGTGAATAATGTAAACATTAACGCAAATGTCGAGAAAAACAAACATTCATTGAACTTCATGACTACCCCAAGCCCTTCGGCGGGCGCTCCGTATCTTTATCACGATTTTGCGTTCAGGTGTGTATGACGGGTTAGCCCTGGGGCTGTGCTTCATCGACTGACCTAAATTATCTGTTTTGACTACTGTTTCCCACAGGTGGACATCGTAGTTATAACTGTTTATACGCAAAATACAATAATAATAGAAAGAACTACAAACTTAAAAAGCGATTTAGCTCAAATGCTTTTAAAACTTCTTGTCTCGAATCCATGGAAAACAAAGTACGTATAGTGTTTACACGTTTCCCTTGATCATGAAGCATATAGTTGAGAGTGATTGATTGACCTAATTTGTCTGTTCTTTACTTTGGTGGCCACAGGGAAACATCATAGCAATTAAGAAGGTCAACAGGCTTCGAGTGGAACTGACTAGGAATGTTCTCATCGAGCTGAAACACGTAAGTGGACCCCAACATCGAACTATACCGTAGACGGCTCCGACAAGAGGGGGTCCCCGCGGGAGCTCGACACTGTAGCTTCATTAACTAAACTTGTTAGCATTGGAGCGATGTTTTAATTAAGAGAAACGATGCGAATTTCCCTGGGAGGTATTCTTTATACTTAATATCGGAAAGTGCATGTGTTCAGGAAGTGGGTCTATATACCCGTGAAGAATGTCTCTCATCCCTAGGTCGGCTACGTCAATTGCTAAAGCAAAGCGGTTTTCCCGCCAACTGCTGAGGGCATCATTAAGTTCATGTGTGTGTATCCGATTTTATAGCGATTCGTTCTTATTTTGTGCGAATGTTGAATCTATAAAACAATAAATATATAATTTCCATTTAAAGTGTTTGGTTTTTCGTAATCATTTGAAATAAAAAAAAACACTTTATCTGATGGGTCCAATTCCATTTTACAGATGAGGGACATTTCCCATGACCACGTGACCAAGTTCATTGGAGCGTGTATTGATTCACCGAACATAAGCGTTATGACGGAGTACTGTCCGAAAGGCAGTCTACAGGTGAGTCTGGGTGCCAGACGTACATGGCTTAATGTCAATTTTGCATATTATTGCTCGATATACACAGATTAGAGGTTAAAGATTTCACAATATTGTCGAACGTTCAGGTTGTTCGCCATTCCATATAATCTGATTCCAAATGTACACTCTAAATGATTGGAAGGTTGGAGCTTTGGGGGTGATGACGCTGATTATACACACTAAGAAATATTGTACAAATTCTGACACAGTACCAGTACCCCTAATACACATTTACCACACGGTAAATAATCATACAGGTCTGCACCCCAACTCTGGGTGCAGATTTGTCCCTATATTTGTGTGGTAAACTTACACCCCTGGGAATACACCTCTCGTATCTTCAGGGGTGCAGGATTTGAACCACATTTCTCAGTTTGTAGGGCTTACTGATCGAAACGTTGTTTACGCTCCAACGAGGACCGAAATACGTGTGTATTTGGAAAGCCCTGACTATATCCTAAATGTATTCATATCCAGCGAGATTAATACAAATGAACATCATCTACACAGTGGCTTTAAATCCAATTTCTGTAAAGCTCCCTTCGAGGGGAATTAATTCAACAAGAGTGAAAAACGATCGTTTAAATCTCATGCGCGTGACTAAATATCAGCTCCCAATTTTTGTTTAACACCAGTAAGATGAGCAGATGCATAGACTCCCATCTACATTACTCGGGCGGACTTACTTACTTACCATAAGGACTAATGCGCTTTTTGATTTGATTAAAGTGCGCCTGGAAAAACACTTGCTGGTACTCCTAAACGACTTTCAAGGGAGTCCCCTCGCATTTAAACACGCCGTTCCGATACATCAACCGGCGAAGATCGGCGGTACATGTACATGGTTTTACGACTGAACGTGTAATCTAGTTATTCGAGAATGATTTTGGCGCCGAGATTCGTGGCACGCTCTCGCTGTTCGGGAATATCTGTTTATGATCTGACAAGGTTTCAATTGCTCCTTTCTGGTTTCGTACAAATTAAATTTGCTACCCATCGTCTTGAAAGATTTATTTTAATAGCAAAATACGGCTATTGAAGTTTATGCCGAAGGAGCAGCTGCACAGTATGACCTCTTTACGTATTTCTCGAGAAAATGTAGATTTTTGAAACTTACAGAGAGTCATCATCAGCCAGAAAACATGACGTTTTACCGTGAAAGAAGTATAGGATAATTGATATTAAAAACTGCACCCAACACAGTGAAACGTTCACTTCTGTAAAAGCACTCAGAATACAATTCTACTAAATGGTAGAATGAGTGGTTCACTATTTAGGCCCAACAGTTATTGCGACGTGATGTATCTTGCCATCACCTTGCATCTATTAGCTTTTAACGCTTTTTTGTGATATTGTAATTTTTGTTTTGCAGGATATTTTGGAAAACGATTCCATTGAGCTGGATGACATGTT